>UELX01000627.1:0-67835 GCA_900480035.1 Eupelmus urozonus | reverse complement strand
CTGTTAAATTGAAAGGCGTGATAACAGACGATTTTGTACACAAAATAGCGATAATTTAACAATAAAACCAACAAAATTTATGTTAATTATTAATTCAAATAGTAATTTACGTTTGCATTAACAATTAATTTCATGTTTAGTTTATAAATTATAAAGTATAAAAATTGAATCACTGTTAGAAAAAAAACTGGATGCGAACAAATATCCGTTAATAAGTGAATTTCCACACCTTTCAATCCAAGAATCCATCACAACCGCCCCAATTAAAACGGCAAACCAACCCATAACCACTCACCCCGCCCTCCTCAGCACCAACCAACAACACCAGCCCAACAAAAATCACAAATCTCCCGAGCAAACAAGGAAATCGGCCCAACAGCCGTTACATCAACCATCCTCGCAAACCCGACACGTCGCTTTCCGCTCTTTCTCTATCTCAGAATTATCTAGTCCTCTCTTAACAATCTCTCCTGCTCGCGCACGCGAACGTATAATCGCCGCCGTAGAAAGCATCCCGCTCGCGGAATCCGCTCGACGGGCGATAAACGCGCCCGATCGACGGATGCACTCTCGCAACTCTCTCACACACACACACAGCTGACTGGCGCAGCGCAGCGACAACAAAATCGCTGCTTCTCTCGCGCTCGGGCTCGGCTAATTTAGTCTTTTTTCCTCGCCCCGAGCGCCTCTAGGATTTCTCACGCGATCCGTCAAGACTAGCTCTGATGCCAGCAGCTGGATAGGAAATCGCGCAAGCGCGGGATTTTCACTCGGCTGGCTGCAGGCGCGCACGGACGGTTTCTTTTTTTTTTTTCGCTGGTTATTTTTTTCGTTCGTTTCGAGCTGTGTGTACTGGCGTTTCCCACTGTGGTTTCTCCGAGTTACGGTGCCGAGCGTTTTTCGATTCGGAGGTTAAGTGGTGGAAATGGATAATGGACCGAGCGCTGGGTTTTATTGGAGAGGTGGTTAATGAAGGCACGCGGCGGCTAGTGACGTGGTTTTTTAAAAGAATATATAGCGTAGTGCGTAATTCGAAATTTATTAATCGAGAAAAATTATTTATGCGAGAGTCGATCTAATAATTTAGGAAAAAGGGTAAAGTTACGGCGCGTATAGGATTTCAAATAGCGCTGCGCCTGGAATAACGGGTTTTCATAACTTCAGACTTGCGTAGAGGCAAAAAATGTGCGTTAATGCACGTTGAAGCGTTTCGTGCAATGTTGAGAATAGCGACGGCAGAAAAGCGCGATAAATTAACATCTATCGCGCGATAAATCAAGGCTAATTAAATGTAATGTATCACCTCATCTATCAAAATGTTATTAATTGCGCTTTAATGCCCCGCCGTTTATTATTCATTTATTCTCTAAGAAACTATTATTGCCTTACTTACATACTCGTCCGCGTCGCGCTTAACAGTTTTACAATGTTTACTCTAAAAAAAATACGATAGTCCAACGCTACGTATAGGCAAACATCAAACGTCACGCGAAACTTCTTTTATACATCGCGTAATTATAACTCCCACTCGACTGGCTCTCGCGCAAGCCCATCGAGCTCTAAACAGTCTTGTAGCCGACAATCTTTTTAATGCCGGCTTTTTAACGGCGAATAAATTTCCCATTAAAATGCAAAGGTCGCGCGCGCGTGCAGCGAGATAAAAGTCGAGCCGATCGTTATACACGTTTACGTACTTCCTAAGCGATAACCCGACGTTCTACATACACCCAGCGTGTATAAGCCTTGGCGATGCGAGATCGCAGAAATCGGACAGGCTCGTGAAAAGATCTCGGCCCTAAGTAGTCACGCGATACACATCCAGTCTGCTTCTTTCTTTTTCAATAATAACGCAAAAAGAAAGCAGCCGATATAGCAGAACAATAGCCCCGGAGAATGCGGAGAATCGCCGGGATAAATATATAAGCAGGGCAGAGCGGCTCGATGATCGATGCGCGCTTCTAATCGGCCGAAATGGAATTTATGAGCCGGCAATTAACGATTCGCCGCTCTTAATCCAGCGTATACGCATATACGTGCAAAAAAGGCGCGAATTCGCGAATACGCGCTCTGTTATTCGCCGGCTTTCAACCCTTCGGGGCTGACGCGCGCGCGCGCGCGAGCGGGCATTAGGTAAGTGGTAGATAATAATAGGTTACACCCCGCGCTGATGGCTGCAGCAGCGCGCCTCTGCGCTGAGAGAGGTAGACTCTCTCTCTCCTCTTCTTCTTCGCACTACCCTTCGGCAGCTCGCTATATACTTCGAGGTTTCTCGCCTTTCGCTCGGCCGTTGCGGTCTCTCTTTGTGGCGAGGACTTTTTTTTTGCTTTATTTTGGTTTCCGAGGTGAAAACGATGCGCGCTTACGAAATTCAGGTGCGTCGTCGCTGCATTTTTCAAGCTGGATGTACGAGCGCGCGAGTGGCCTTTTTGTTTCGGACACGAGAGAGAAGTGAGGTTAGGAAGGGACCCGGATTTCGAGGAAAGGCTCGCGCGAGCCGCGAGTTTATTTGAATAATAATTGCTTGGCCATTCACGGAATGGCTTATGAAGAAATTTTGCAAACTAGTTTGCGGATAATTGCGCGGATCCGTATGTGTGTATGATGCATCCGCAGTTTGCAGCTTCAATTCGCGGACAATTAAATAAAATGGATAAGCGGGGCCCCGCGCGTACGCGTTTAATAGCGCTAAATAAATGTTTCTCGGTACAGTATATACGGATGGTTCCCTCGCATGCCTGGCAGTCGTCTCTCTCTCCTCTCTTTCTCTTTCGGATTCAAAAATTCAGCCGCTCATGTCCGTCGGCGTCTTGAGAGACAACATAATGCGAATGACATGCGTGAATGTATTACCGGCGGAGCTCGGCGCGCGGAAAAGTGGTTACTTTGTCGGCAAGTACGAGAGGGAGAGAGCGCGTGTAACGAGGGAATCCGTAATGGGATGATGAATATTATTATACGCGGCGCGCGGCGAAAGAAAGAGAGAGGAGGGAATATCGAGAGAAAGACATTTTTATTCATGCGCCGAGGAACACACTCTAGAATTTCCTGCACGAGCGATTCGTAAATACGAATGATCGGACTCGGGTTTAGCACGCGCTCGCCGCGTTGAGATTTTCGAAAAGCGTTTCTGCGAATTCGCGCGCCGAGAGGAATGAAAATTTCGCGCGCCGCGCGGTAATGACGATAATGATGATGAAGAGAGCGCGGCGGCCGAAGGTGTTGAGCTTCTTCCGCGCCGCGCGCCGCTCGGGGAATAATATTTGCGTGATGGCGCCTTTTACCGTCGGCCGCGTGTGTGTAAATGCCTATTCGGGATTTTCTCGGCGCTGCACGCGAGAGAGCGGCTCCGGGAAAAAGTTTTCTAATTGAGACAAGCGCGCGGGAATATCGAACGCTGCCGTAATGCGCTGCCCAAGCAAGTCGGGGTAATGAAGAGAAAAACGGCGCGGATCGTGCTACGAATGCTGGACTGTGTATGTGTAGGCTGGAGCGTTCCGATCGGTGAGCGCGCGAACGCGCGGCTTTTATGGCCGTTTTGCGGCTTGCCGACAAAGGTAAGGATCGTTATTGTTTCACTTTAAGATCGCGGAGGGTGTAACGCTTTGCGTGTGGATTAAACGCTCTCAGCCTTGCGCGCTTCGAGGATATACTTTTTCTCTTTTTTTATCTTCTGTTGTTGTAAAACTTTGAATAACCGTTTATCCTTTCGACCAAATCGTTATACTGTTTCAAATGGGGCTGTAAACATATTTTTAGATGATACAATACTTCGGGAGTGAGGTTTTATAGGTTATGTTCGTTTCAGAGACGCGTTCGAGATTTTTTTTTATGCAAAGTGTTGAATCATTTTTAAAAATATGCAGCCCTGGCACTTGAACGTTCCTCGAATCGATCGCTAATAACACACGAGAATAATTAGCACTTGCAGCGCGGCATAAAGACGATTTAGAGAGCGGGAGAGCGAGTGCCGGTAAAGAAGACAACTGCAAGTAGTCGCTCGGAGACAGATAATAAAAGCGGAGCAGAGGAGAGGGAGAAGATACTCGCTTGGCGAGCGAGAAATAAAAGGGGCAATGAAGAAGACGAAGAAGCGGAATAAGAGTGGACGAAGGAGAGCAAGAGAGAGAGATGGAGAGGTGGAAGAAAAGGCGCGAGTGTGTAACAGCAAAGAAATTAATAGCCATAAAATATGAATAGAAATTAGCAGGTTCGGGGTGGCGTGACGCGTTTGCTCGCTCATTTCCTTTCGGCGGGCGCGCGTTGAAAAACAACAAAACAACAAAATACCCCGGCTCGCCCGAGCCTGTAATTTACCCGGCTGCCGCCGCCGCCGTCGCTCTCCTTCTACTCCCTCCCCCCTCCTTTTATCTCTCCTCTCTCCCCTACCTACACACTTCGTCTTCTTCGGCCGCGGCAGCATCTCGTACGTGCGATCGCCCTTGTATATATATATACGTATACGTATACGCTCGGCTTGCACTTACTCCACTCTCTCGCTCAGGTGCGCGCTTTTTGAAAAAGAAAAAAGGAGCATGCGAGAGAGCGAGGCACGTGTGAGAGTGTATCCGTATAATCGCTCGAGCCGGTGTATCGAGCGCGTTGTTCGAGGTGCCGGCGCGCGGAATTACCTATTTCTGCGAATTCGCGCTGGGTAATAACTCGGCGATGTAGACGGCCGAAAAATGCCTCTTTTTGGCCACCTCCTGAATTGATAATCCGCGCAGTAGTTGCGGATCGGCTCAGCGAGGCCGTTTAATAAAATTTCTCCATACCGTAAAAAACGTTCGTGTAACATCGAAATCACGAATCATCGCTCTTTGAAGATCGGCGAACTGTTACCCCGGCGTTTATAATGAGAGTGCCTCTCTCGCATTACAGCTCTAATGAACCGTCATTATTTAATTAAAGCCGATAGCCCGACGCGATAGACTCGCAAATTTTTAACACCTCGGCTATTTTTGCCCTCTCTCTCGTCGGAGAGCTCACGCAACGGTAGCCGCTTCTCGGAAAGCTTTCAGCCAAATAATTAGCGTCGTTCAAATCGCGCCTATCCTTGCGCTTTCCACGCGACAGCCATGCGCATAACCCACGAACAAGAGAAAAGCGTTGAAAACGTGCGCGTATATACATATCGCTCGCTCGGCTATATATCGCGTGAGAGGCTTTTTCGCGCTTCTCTCACGTCTGAGGGAGAGAAGGAGGTGGGGGCCCATCATCATCATCGTCGTCGTCGCACGGTAGGGTGAATGGTAGGTAATGATCCGGTAATGACCCTGACGCCTCGCGCTGGCGCGCGCGCTCTCGCTCCGATATTGAAGCCTCCGATTCTCCTCCTCCTCCTGGCGGCGAGCGAGGCCTTTGTTTTTGCGTTTTAAACGGCAGTTATTAGCTCTCATCTCCCTTTTGCCGGCCCTCCCTCTTTCTCTCTCTCTCCTCCTGCTTCGCCGAGCTCTCGCATATACGTGTACGTACACAGGCGCACGATAATGCGGCTCGGGCGCGCTAATGGGGCCGGGGGGCGAGAAAGAAAGGGAGAGAGGAGGAGGATGAAGGAGAGCAAGGCGGCGAAGTACACAAGCAGCGGAAAAAGAAGAGCGGAGGGAGAGAGGCTCGGTGGGTAATGTCTCAAGATTGAAAATCCGCGCTGCGAGCTCGCGATAGAGAAATTACGGTTTTGAGCGAGGGGAAGTGTACGGGTTGAAATAGGTGCACTGACGTCTGTTACTGTAGCGAATTTTGAAAAAGGTTTCAATAATATTTCTAATGCATTTTGTTTGTGCAAAATGCTCAATAACATATTTTTGAAATTACCTTCTTAGGAGCAAATAAGCTAAACAAAAAATCATCGCTTTACTTTCAAACCCATAACTAAGCCCACCCAAATCCTCAAAACTTCTCAAGAAGAGCACGCACAAAAAGCCCAGAGCAAAGCTCTCAGCATCCTCTCCCCCACCCAAGAAAAAAAAGATATAAGCACGACTCAAAGGCCGCGAAAGAAAAGACAGGCCAAGAAAACGCTTTCTGCCAAGCGAGCGAGTTGATTAGCCCGGCGAAAAAAGACGGAAGCCGCATTCGCGAAGCGCGCAAACTGGGGAAGCCGAGAGCGCGAAAGGTGTTATATACGAAGCGAAGAAAAACAGAGAGGGAGAAAGAGAGCCGGGCACAGTCGGGATACGAGAATATAGAAGCCAACACGCGGGGGGTGTGAGAGAGAGAGAGAGAGCTGGTTCTGCAAAAGAGAGAGAGAGAGAAAGACTCGAAAGGCGAGAGCGAGCGAGCGGCAGCGGTAATGACAGGCCGGCCGCTCTCGAAGCTAATATAGATGAATGCCCTGCCCTCCTCCTCCTGGCCTGCAGCGCTCTCGTCGCTCGCGCGCGAAACAGCCGAGCAAAAAAGCCATATATATCCCTACCGAGTGCGAGCGAGACGGAGCTCTCGAGAGCCACTAAGACTGAGAGAAAAAAGGAGGCCACTACGACTCCGTCTATATACAGATCCACACACACACACACACGTAGACGTGCCTCCCTCACGAGGAGGGTGAAAGGAAAGGGCGCATCTATCTATCAGCGCGCGGCGGGCGCGAGAAGTGGGCGTTGCGCATGCGCGTAAGTGCCGCTCTCTCATTAACTCTGCGCGCCGCGCGAGAAAGAGAGAGCGAGAGGTGCAGAAAGTGAGCCGAGAGGATGCATTAGCCGAGCGCGCGCGCCGGAGACGTGTGTGTGTGTCTGTATGTGTGCAGCCGGGGGGATGGATGTTAAAGGCTGCAAGAGAGGTGTAAGGAAGGTTTAATATGCCCTCCCGATAATTTGGTCGCTCTCTCTACCTTCGACGATCTCCGCGGCTTCCTTCGCTTATTCTTTTCTTTTCGTTTTGGTTTTCGAGCTTTTTGGGTTAGCTGCTTTTGGAAGAGGGAATGTGAGGAAATGCTATGGGAGAATTTTGGAGGTTCGCAGGTGTTAACGAACTTTTGGGTTGAGAGAGTTTTTGACTAATGGTAATAATTTGCGGGACTGGGTGTATGTAGGAATGCGCGATTTTAAGGCAAGTTACAAACTTACATAAAAAACGCTCGCATGGACTTAAACACTGACTAAACAGCCCTAAGAAGAAATCAATGGTTTGAGAATTGACAAATTATGCACTCAAACGAACCTTATCTCTCTTTCCAAGCTTTTCCAAAGAGAAAAGCATAACTAACGATGCTGGACGCACTCACACCATGACTCAACACAATATCCAGTTCTCTCGAGCAGGTGTTGATTTGAGGTGGTCCCTTACCTCTCGAAATATCCAGCCTCGCGCCTCAGACAAACCGATACGCTCATATATATGTATACGCATACATCCACATATATATCCACCTATGAAAAAAGTCTCCCGAGCTGCCGTCCGTATTGACGCCCGGATGATTGACGCTTTATGCGCGCGAGCTTTTTTACGGCTTTGACTTTTAAATTTCGCTTTCACACGTCTCAGCCGGCTAGTTTGAATTTTAAGCCCCCCCGGCCGAAGGATAATTCCCCGCGGAATATTCAAAATATTGGGTTTCCAGCCAGCGCATTGTCGGCCCCGTGAATCCCATTAGAATTTCGTTAACTGTTCTTTAATAATAAACGCCGCGTAACGCGCTTTTCTTACTTTATTCGCCGATGCCTCGGTAATGTAGCTTTCTCGAGGAATAACTAGTTACGGCTGAATGCAGGCGCGGACGTAACCGTTTGCATAAGCAACGTCTCGTTACGCGAGCTTAGCATATTCTCGAAATAAGTCAAACATTGTCCCAACCGTTGACCAACGAATCGTCATTAAAAAATCCGGCGATACGTTATTTAATTAACAGAAGCGTTTACGCGGCGTGAAATCAGACGCGTAACCGTTACACGCGCCGAGTGTAACCGAACAATCACACGCTCTCATCGCAATTAATTACCTTCCTTTTTTCCGCTCGCGCGCAGCGACACCTTATTAAACTCAGCGTCTCGCGAAAATTAATTTTCTCACCGGGAGAAGAAAAAAATTGATTGCGTTTTAATAGCGCGTTTTATGCGAACTGGCCCCCTTATACTAAAACAGCCAGCGTCGAAAAACGATATTACAGACTATACATACACACTCGAGCTGTCGATTCAAACGAGCCGGATCGAATGGCACTTCGCACGTTCGCCGAGGCTAGAAGCGCATTAGTCCAAACGAGAGGCGCGCGCGAAAGACCAGAGGGTCTTTTAATTTTCGCAGGGCCAACAATGCGTTACGCGATACAAAACCCCGTGGTGTCGCGTTTCGCAATTTCGCCTCTGTATATATATGCATATACAAGTCTGCGGACTCTTTTCGTGCGCTCATATTGATTATGCCGTCAGTTGCTCGCGCGAACTCGGAACTATAATGCGCGGAAACTCGCGCGAAAGTGAGATATCCGCCAGTCGTCGTCGCGTGAGAAAGCGGATCGCTGGCTTTTCAGGCCGTGTGTAGTTAGAGCGAGAGAAGTTTTATAACCGATGTATCGGAAAGGGGAGCTCGGTTTTTTTTTTTTTCGTTTGGGAGGGCTTGATTGGAGCCGTGATGGCTTGATCGAGTTTTAAATTGGACGGGCGGCTGTTGGGTGGGTATCGATTACTTTCGCGGATTCGCCTGGCGGATGCGGGTTTTGATTTTCGGTGGGATTACGGTTTTGAAATGTTTGTTTTCGTGGTGATTAATTGGGGAGATTTGAGGGAGAAATTAAAGTTTCGACATGGTCGAGCTAATTGTGTATTAGTATGATTTATAACCTAAAAAAACATACGAGCACTCGAGTCCTTAAAACCAATAATCGTTCCGCGCATCTGCTTGACCAGAAAAAAAATAACTCGCCTCCAAAGAATCGAAGGCAAAAGCATACACAAATTCCCAAGTACATGCGAACAGCTAATTAAACGCTAATTAACAAAACTCCCGGAGCTGCTCATAGACCGGCAGATAAGCGCATGCGCACTCGTTTCTCTCATTTCCGATGCTCACGAGCTGGCGCGCGCGCGCGCATCGACGATAAAAGGGTTATACCTTCGAAAGAGCCAGGTGCGCGCCATTTAGCGCGTTGTACAAACTGGCCTACCTCTTACAAGGATGCGATTTAATCGTGCATAATTTAGTGGACACCTTCGCGCTTCTGCTTATATAATAATACTCTGACTTTTGTATATATATATGTTGGAACGGAAGCTCGGGATGGTTAAGGGCTGCTCGATGACGCTTATTTTATCGGGGGATTACTGTTCAGTGTGTATGTGTGCATGTTGGTTTTTAATGGCTCTTTGACTTACCGGTCGAAGTCCGTTAGCCGCGACGAGTCCCTGAAGCCTTTGGCGAATGGATTGCTGTCGATTTTCAGCCTCGTTATCTGGAAAAAGTCATTTGTGAGGACGTACGTGAGCCGGGGATTATTAATGGTTTTATATACGAGGAGGCTTTAATGAGGCGGGATGAAGGGGGAAACCGAACAGTGCGCGCGTGCTGTATTATGTACGTGTATAATTGAACCGTCATCGGTGCGCAAACTTGTTAAAAAGTAATACCGAGCGTAAGGTTTTTACAGCGGATCTTTAATGACTCTATCGAGCTGCGATGTTTAACTGCATGATTTTATTGGGTAAAAGTGTGGAATAAACGTTTCTAGAAATATATTTTTTTAAGTTGAAAAATAATAAGGATGAAATTGGCAGCTACGGGGGAAATAAGTGGATGGTTAAATCATTAATGTATATACGAACCAGCTGATTTTGGTAAGCAGTGACGGCTGTGAAGATGGACTCGGGAAATATGAAGGTCTTGTGCTCCTCCTTATCCAGATCGGTAATCGGCGCGTTTCCGTTGTTCCTCAGCCTGACCAGGTGTATCCGCGGCTGGTATCTGTGCATCGAGTTCAGTATTATCTGAAAAAAACAAGCAAAACAACACCTCCGGTTAGAAAAGCAAGAGAAACGCATAAAGCAAAATCGGCGGAAATTCCAGAAGAAAAGTGCGCGTTAGCCGCTAACAATCCTCATTTTTCTTTATTACGTGTTTATCGATTTACACAAGAAAAACATCCTTCCTTTTTCCCTATATCGCTTCCGGAGTCCAAAGCGGACGCCTCGGAGCGATCGGCACTTTTGCTGTTATTTTCGAGCTCTCGATCGATTATAGAAAATTCGAAGCGCGCGGCATGTACAAGGCTTAATGCGTGTCGCTATTGACGGCGCTACACGCATAATCCGCCCGTCGATATACATAAAGACACGGGTTTGAACGCTCCGAGTTTTCCCTCTCAATTAGCTTCGCGAGAGCCGCGCGAAAACGAGTTCTGTCCCTCTCTCCAACCGATCGCAACATCCTGCGTCAATATTTGCTCAACACTCGAGGCGCTGCGTTCGTAAACTAACTCCACAATGACGACTGTATATATATGCATTCGTACATAACCAAGAATACAAGAATCTGGATACGGTTCGTTCCTCAATACCACATCGAAATGCTTACCGATCATAACCCGCTATCACATCCCCGTCCTTCGGACGTCTCCATCCATAATAACCAGCTGCGCGAAAGTCCTTCGTTACGCCGATTCTCTCTCTCTTCCAGCTAGAAACTCTCAAGCCTCACTCTCTCAAGTTCATTTCGAATTTATGGTAATAAGCAGCCTCTGCGCTCATGCTCGACTCTCGCAGCTACTCCGTCCGAAGGATAATTACGGCTGGAAGAAATTTTTCGCGCCGAGAAGCCGACGACGAGCGTAATTACACGATATCGAGGATGACGAGAAAGACAGAGCTGCTGCGCTCGGCGATTAGGTAAACAGGAAAGACAAGAAGAGTGACCGCGTTGTATTACACTTGTCGCGCTCGCACGCGAGAGAACGAGTTTACAGGCGCGTGTTTGCATTGTGCTCGGCTAATTCCGCGCGGTTTGTCAAGTATTTTTTATTGTCGTCTCTGGGATGGTTATCTTGGGCCCGTAAACTCATTGAATTATTGAGATAAGCGGCCGCAGAGCGCCGAGGTGTGACCGGAGGATTATAATTAAGCTTCCGTCGTTGGCGAGCGTAAAAAAGCGAGATTACTGCCGATGGAGGCCCGCCGGGGATAATCGATTGGTCGCGCTTGTGTCTATAATTTCGAGTGAAAAAATCCGTCAAAATATTTCTTTTTCTCTTATAGGCGCGCCGGGAATCTCGATTCAGGGATATATCTGACGCTAATGCCACTTAATGGCGCGAAGAAAGAGGCGAAATTATAAAATCCTTACCGATCGCTGCCAGCGCTTCCTCTTAATAATTTCGTAATAACACCTTCCTGTCCGCGATGCGCCTCTAAATAATTCCCCCAAGCTATAATTAGAAAATTTCGGGTTCCTAAGCCTCGCGTATACACTCACATATACCCGCTCGCTAATGAAATAAGAAGGAGGAGAAGAAAAAAAAATACAAGAGAGAGAGAGCGATAAAGTCGAGCGAAGCAAATGGGCTCGCTCCACGCGAGCGCGCGCCTTCCGTGTTCGATGCTCAAGCGCGAGGCACATCCGGAACGCGCGCGCTACCTATGATACGCGCCGATATGAAATACGGCTGCAGGTGCCCCCTTTTTTTCTCAGACGTATATATACAGACGCAGCCGGCCAGGGATCTGATAAACCTGTCGGCCGCATCTCGCAGTTTGGATATAACTTACTCCCCGATATTTGCATTTTTTTCGGAGAGCGGATAGGCTTGTTTAGACGGATGACTCTGGAGATTTTCGGGGCCTGGGTATGTGTAAGACAATGGATGTATGCAGGCTTGATTTCTCGGGGTGATTGGGAGATGCGTGGAGCACGCGAGTGACCGATTAGCGGAGGAATGACGCTACGTTTTTTTTTTTAAGGGGGGGTGTTGCTTTTCTCGAGCGGTTTGACGAGGATTGATAGGAGCGTCAACATCGATGTAAACGCTTGATTGTATACGTAATTTGAATGTTACGTACCGATTTTTTTCACTTAGCTCATATTGTCGTTTTTTTCATCAGGATCCGCGTGTATTCGAAGAACAAGATTTTTTTATCGAATTAAATTCAATGTCGGCGATAAGTCGCCTTGCCGCGAGTTATTAAGCGGAATCGGGCGCATTTGCATAAATTACTGATAATGCGCGCATCCCCAACGTTACTTGTGTGCGTGTGCGCGTTGAAAAAAAAAGAGCTCGCCTCGCCGCTCGCGTTTAACGACGTGTACGAGGATAAAAGTGTAACATATTTCACCGACTAATGTTCGTTTTTTTTTTCGAGCCCGCAATTTACGATTGCTCGGGCAAAAATGATACGGTACGAGAAGCTTGAGTAATGGCTAGGATAAGAAGCGTTTTATATATACATATCGCGGGTTAACTCGCCGGATCAATCATTTCTGATTCGCGTCAATCATTAAACGAGTTTGCGACTCTATTCAAAACATCTGTATGAAAAATTTAAACGATAATTTCACGGTAAACAATAAAACAAAATCATTTCGTTAACTCGGAATTGAAAAAAGTGCAAGCGCAAAATTGAAAAAGTATGTTTAATCAAAAGGCGCGCAGAAACGATTACGCAATTAAGTACTCAGGCAGCTCTACGACTACACACCTCTCGCTCTCCGCTTATATAGCTCGTAGAAGGCAAACACGCGTAAGTGTATACGGTCACGCGTTTGACACGTACTCTAGCACGCGAGATAAAAGAAGCAGGTCTTGGTTAAGTAGCTTCTCAAAGAGCCGTAATTGTTGTCGTTTTCATAGAACCTCGCGATAATAAATCTCCCAGCTTCGCTTAAACCATCGCTCCTCACTCCCTTTTCGGTTCCTTTAATTAAGCAGTAAAATTTTTATATACGCACTAAGATGCGTTAAAATCAATCATCAAAGACTAAATTAATTATCCCCGCATTCTCTTAAAAAAAAACCCTCCCAACGTTACCTCACAAAACCAATACTCCAGCGCGCAAAAAAACTCGAGATTTTCGAGCGCGACTCGCGTATAAAAGCGACGTTGACGAGAGCGCGATTTGCATGTGGCGATTTATCAAACGGCTCGCGCGCGCCAGGCATGTAATACACGTTGATAGCGGCATTAAGCGGCACCGATTTATGCGCGGCCGCTTTTTTCTACCCTCTCCCCACCGCCGCCGATCTATATAATAGCTCGGTAAGTGCGCGCGTTGGGGATTTAGCCTCGATGGAATTTCTTTTCTTCGGCAAGTGCGCCGCACGCACGATGCTTAATAGCCCGTTATAGTTTTTCTCTGCCGGTTTTTTCTCTCTCGAGTTCGAGCTGGTCTTTTACAAAAGAGCGAGCTGGGTTATTAAAGCATTACCCTCGTTTATCGGCGGCGGAGTCTGCAATAATCACGGCTGCAATTACGCAATGCGCTTTTGTGCTAATTGAGCGTGAGAGGCGAGATGTGGGAGCGAGTGGGGATTTTAGAGGATGATGGATCGGAGAAGTGGACCGATTTTTCGGTGGTGGGTATACAGTGGAATGGAGATGGATCGGTGAGATATGTTTGTCTTGCTGGTGATGGGAGATGAGGAATGTTGACGCTTGCCGGAGGGAGAGAAGAAATGTTATCCTTTGCGGTAGTTTAGAGAAAGTTGTAATTCGGGTGTATAGGTGGTATCGGTATTCGGATCGGTAGTAGCTGTTGCTTTAACGTCGTGTACACTGCTTCCTGTTTTGTTGACTGTGAATGAGTGGGTAGGCATTAATTTTTTTTTTTGGGACTCGAGTTTTGGCGTTTTTCATTGTTTTGCAATGAAGCTATTATATCCCGGATTAAGCATATGTTAATTCCCGAAATTTCCGAGGCTTTACTACCCGGTGAATTATGCCACCCAATTCACAAGAATGTACGATAACGAACGATTGAGTAATGGATTAAAAAAGACGAGCCATCAATAAAAAAGGACCATAAAAATCCGCATAAACGCGCGTCCTCTCTAAAAAGACATTTGACGAGCCCGATGAGTTTCGCGTAATCCCCCCGCGACATATAAAAAAAAACAGCCAGAGAGAGATAATACCAGCGAAAGGAGGAATATCCGCGAATTTATCGCGTCTCGGATTAGCGCCAGCAAGAACTGTTATTTCCTCTCATCGCGCGAGAGAGAGAGAGACCGGGACGGACTAATAATAAAGACGAATAATTCACGCGTATAATAAGCGCTCACTCGCTCGCCAACTCCTCGCCTTTTTTTTCTCTCTCTCTCTTTCACTCTACGGTCTCAGGTAGGCAATGCGCCGCAGTTTATCGGTATAGTAACCTTACGCCTCGCGCGGCCGCGGAAAGAGACGCGGCATTTGCATAATTTTCTAGTATCGAGAGATCCGCGCTGGATTAGCGGAGATGCAAAGGATATATGCGCCGAGAAAATCGAGGCGAGAAGTTGGATTTTATGCACGTGTGACAATAATGCGATACTCGGCGAGTTTTTGCTTCGATCGGCTGAAAAAAAAATGTAGCTCGAAGATTTTACTGCGAGATTGAAATATTCAGCTAATCGACAGTACTAATGACTCGCGCCGGTTTATCTCTTAGCGTACACACGTACCTCATTTATTAAACCCTCGCGCCCAGCGTCACGTATAAATCGGCCTGCGGAGCGTTTAGCATATCGTCGAATTTTATTGAAAGATGATGTTTTACGTCAGTTTTAGCAGCTCGTATAATAAACTGTATCCCGCCGGACACGCGCTCCTAAGCCAAAGTAAAAAAAAGGTGTCCGTGTAGATTAGCGCGAAATTTACGAGCCAGGGCGAGATGGTTAAGCATATGTAAATATATGTGACGCCGGGCGAACGATCTCGAGAGGAGCGGAGCCTCGGAAGGAAACGAGCCTAGCTTTCTGAATCTCTATTTTAATCCTCGAAAATTATGAAAAATACGACGTCGACGCGCGCTTATCCACAAATTTCCGAACGCTGGCGTATTAAGGGACGTGTTAAAACGGCGTCCGGCCTGTATTTTATAATACAGCTCTCAGCGTGCGTTCGAAATTTCCTCTCTCGACGGCGCACTCTAATAAAGATATCTTAACGACGTGTGTCGGGACGATAACGGCGTATCCTAAAGCAGCAACGAGAAGAAGGCACACACACACACACACCCGGAAATGGACGTCGAATCGAATCGTTCGGAGAAAATTTATACTCCCTTGCGCTGAATGCAAGAACGGCTGCGTGTACGCAAGTTTTAAGACGAGCGCGCCTGAAAATTCTTAGCTCTCGAGGAAGAAAGCCGCTCTCGTAATCCTTGGGGGTAATTTATGGCTTTTTATCGGCGCTCATGGCGCTGAGTTTGCGGGCGGAGAGATAATTTAGAGTTTCTGCTAGAGAATGGCCGAATTAGTCCCAAGTTCGGGGAAAGTAATAAACGCATTATTTCGTAGTACAGTTTTGAAAAGCGGCTGCGTATTATATTTACATGTGTATATACTCGGCGCGTGCGCGAAATTTATTCCGACTGCGCAGCTGTCCGGCAGCGTTTATTCTCGTATTAAAAGATCTCCGGCAATATGTTAATAACTACGCTTTCTTTTTGCATCTCTCCCGGGAAGGCTAACTCCGCAGCATCTCGGAACTAGCTTTTAAGTAATCTATTCTTTTCAGCGATATCGAGACTAGCGTTATAGAAAAGCGAGCGTTTCTCCCTAGGCTAGATTTGCGGGGACATTCCTGGTGTTATGCGCGTGAGGTAGATCGTGAGAACGCGATCGCTATTGAGGAGAGAAAAAAGGAAGGAGGAAGCTCGATCCCGTGCGAGCCGGCTAATTTCATTAAGTCACCGTAACTCGACACTCTCTCCTGCTAGTGAAGTGTGTGTACTACCGAGTGTAATAGGAGGAAGCTTACTTTATTAGAGAAAATTTTCGCGGAATTATTTAGCGAGCAGTCGGAAAGTAAGGCGCGAGGTTTAAAAAATTCATCAAAACCGAGAGTATAAAAAAAAGCTCACATCTCCACACCTTTCTGGATTATAACCCGCCGCTCTCCTATAATTGATTTCGCGTCAGAGAGCGTATCTCGCTGCCCCTCCCCTCTCCTATATATCCACGCGCGCGTTTTATATCGCACCTCTTCGGCACTTCACCTGCGCGCCACTCGCGGACCACCGGTGTAGTATAGCCGTCTAGGTAGCCGCGGCGGGGGTCCCGCTCTTATAATATCGCCTCTCGCGCGCTCGTGTGTATATATATACACGTATATATGCGTGTACGTGTGTGTATATACGCAGGCAGGGAACGATGAAATAGTGGCCGTGCGCGCGCGTAGGAATGCGCCGGAGAGAGGAGCGAGTTGACTGGCGCGTGTAAGTATGTGTGTATGTGTGTGTGTGAGGATCTTGAGAGGTGAGCCGGCTGACGACTCGAAAGAGAGAGACCGGAACTTGAGTGGATGCGAGTTGGAAATTCCGAGGATTCTTATTTTTTTTTTCGAGTTGGCTGAGAGAGAGAGAGATTTGAGAAAAATTTTTGATTTTTTGAAAAAAAAATATTAGAGAGGGCGATGTAATTACGGAGCGATCGGTCAGCCTTGAAATTATTAGCTCGCGGAGGCCGCTAATCCATTTCCAGAGCGCGAGCGTTAGAAAAAAAAGTGGCTTTAAAGAGCTGATAATTCCGAGCGATTTTCAACAGGTTCGTGCCTAATGGTAGACGCGATCTCGCAGCTATGAGCGCTCGCTCAGATCGAGAGAAGGGAGCGAGGAGAGAATTTCTTAAATCACACCGGTCGCCTCGAAATTACAGCTCGCTTGAGCTCGCTCTTTTTTTTCCTCTCTCTCTCTCTCTCTCTCTCGCTCTCGCATTCGCGGCCGTTTTCATTGGAAACTATTATTTTTTTTCCCCGCCGCTCGTTTCGCGCCCGAGCCTGAATATATCTATATCTTACGCATTTCACGCGGCAGCGCGCCTCGATAATTCATTCTTTCACAAACTGTTTTGTCACTTGGCTTAATGTGTTAAGCTCTTGAATTATTATCCGGTACCGAGGAGCTCTCGGACTGCGCGCAGAGGAGAGGATGAAATAAATGACGTTAAATCAAAGCTAAAACTGCTTTAGAACTTGATTAAATTTTCGAGCTCGTAAATTCGAGGTGCTTCCACCGGGATTTATATAGTCTGTGGCGATAAATGGTAGCAAGGTGAAAAATACAAAGCGAAAAAGTACGTAATTCCAAGCGCGATAAATTATTTTTTATGCCGTGTTCTTTTCGCTTTTTTTTTTAATGTTGAGAAATTATCAAT
Organism: Eupelmus urozonus; assembly: GCA_900480035.1. Taxonomy (NCBI): domain Eukaryota; kingdom Metazoa; phylum Arthropoda; class Insecta; order Hymenoptera; family Eupelmidae; genus Eupelmus; species Eupelmus urozonus. The sequence goes on along the minus strand of UELX01000627.1, from coordinate 50,566 downwards.
GACCAGAATCGGAATAAAAGCAATTTAATTAGAATATTTTACGGGCGGGCTTATCGTCTTCATCAATTACAGAAATTTAGTGGCCGTATCACGCCGTATTTACAACCCAATTAATATATCTAAAATTAAAAAAAAACGTGTATAAAAACGCTCGTAGACGCGATCAATTTCCCAGGCGCAAACAACCGAGTGTCGAAAACAATAAAACTACAAATAGCTTCATTATTCTCCCGCCCAAAAAAACTCGCTATCACCAAGCATCCACACACACCTCTAAAAGCCACTCTCCAACCCGGTTATTAAGGCGTCAAGCCCCACACTCTAAAAACCAGCTCATTAAACTCATCATCATCTCAAAAAATTCCAAAAACATCATCCTCCACTCGAAAAAACCCCACACTCCCCTCCCAAACAATCAACCCAACTCTCACTCCCACGTCTATATACCTTCCGCTCTCCAGCCCCAAGCTACTCCCCCGCTATCACCTCTCGCGCGTAACACGGTTGCGCGCCTGATTACACGCTCCCTCCCGATGATAAAACCCGCACACGCTACGCACATATTTGTACAAGGGTGCATTGTGCGCGCACTCAGCTTGCGCGACACCCGCTGCGCATAGCTCTCCGCTACACCCACACAGGTAAAAGTAGGCGTGGGGCCCGCGATCATCATGACAAAGGGGGGCCCCCGGGGCATCCGTTTATACTGCGCGCACGCTGGGAGGGAGAGAGCGACACCTATACGAAGGAGAGAGAGATGGGGAATGAGAGATAGGAGAGTCTACCGCCTTATTACAGTACCTACTTGCGCGCGCGCGGCTGGACTCTCCTCGTAAAGTCGACGTTCTATCGCGCTGCGCGCCGATAAGCCGCCTCTCGTCTCTTTCTTCTACTGGCCTTCTAGCAGAGAGTGGCTTTTTGGTTCTTTTTTTTTTCGCTGGGTTCTAGGGGGAGAGAGAGTAGATATGAGGTGTGTCGGCCACCGGGCGGGCTCCGAGAGTCATTGTCGTTTTAATTGTCGCCGGGCCCGCGGCGGGTTGTAAAGTCGCCGGTTTTACGCGCCGAGCGAGCCTGTTTATCGCGCAGGCGCGAATTTAATCGTAATTGGAGATTTCGTACTTTTTTTATTTCGAACGCGTGTTTTCGCGCGCTTTTCTCGTTTTACGCTGACGGATCCGCGCGCCGTTATTACACCAAGAGAGAGAGAGGTTGTTTAATCGCGCGATTTATCGATCGGCAATTCGAGACGATTAAAATTCTAGGCAAATCGGCCGAAAGCTACTTTTATTCAGGCCGCACGCATAACGAAAAATTAGTTTCGAAAATCGAAGGTGAAAAATAAATGATAGAAAAAAAAAGGTAACAGGCGGGTATAATTTTCCGAGCGCGAATGTAAGCTCGCTCTCTCTCGCTGGGGGGCTTATCGCGGGCGTTAAATCGAAATGGTAAAGGAGTGATATATGGGGACGCCATTAACGAGTCTAACGGCGACGCGCGCTCCCTGGTATTATAGTCGCGTATATAGCAGCCGGTGTGTGTGTATGTATATATGTACGCTTTGGCTTTGCTTCCTCGAACAGATTGCTTCGTCATCGATCCAGTTTAACCAGAGTTTACGTGCGCGTGCTACGTGTTTGGCGTTTGCGCTTGATAGTTTTGAGAAGCTGGATCGGGATTGATCGTGAGGATGGTTAATGATATAACGGAGGTGTGAGAAAAGTGTGGTTGAGACTGTGTAATGGGAGCTTTTATGGTATAAGCGCTCTATATTTCAAATGTATTAGCATTTGATAGTGTCTAAGATTTAACGTAATAAAATTCACCACAATTGTTAGTTTAACGACTTCCTGCGTATGCATATTTCCTGAATCTCTCCGTTACGCAGATACCTTCCCAAACAGCTCGACATCCTTTATCCCTCACTCTCTCTTTCAAAGCTGGCCCGGAAAGAAGGCCAGCTCCAATCAAAACACAATAACGATCCCCATAATCCTCCAGCATCCAGCCTCCCAAACAAACTCTCTTCGACCTTTTAACTCATACCCTCCGAGCATTAACCGTCACGTATTGACTCGCCACTCCGCGTGAGTCCCAACAATGCCGAACTAGAAAACAGAGAGAAACTCCGTGTAGCGTCGGAAACACACTAAGGCCCCCCGCACGTGAAAAATCCGATTTCCACGCTGCTTTGCGCGTTTATATAGTAGGAGACACTGGCACAAAAGTGTCTCGGTCAGTCAGTCAAGGGTCCGACCTTCGGGGCGCGTGCCTGGCCCCATGCGCGCAATTTTCAGGAATCGCCTACTGTGAGCGGGCCTTGAGTGTTGCGAGAGCCTAGTTTTTGGAAAGGTAAAACGCGTGTGTCGTTCGCACGCTTTTCTTTTGCGCGCATTGTCAAGGATTTTCAGAGAGAGAGCAGCTGGTGATGCGTCCGAAGGTCGCGTCTGGATTTTTCGGAATGTTAAAGTGCCTGATTAGCGTGGATGAGCGCGTGCTTTTCGGAGAGATACGGCAATCTATACTGTAATCTTCCGGTTAAGCGTAGACGGCTAAAAGCTGCGTTAAGTAATGACTACGCAGTTTTCGAAATCCCTCCCTGTGTATATATATTAACGCGGATCTCGAAATCGCCCGAATCGGAATAAAAGCGGGTATCATTAGCATTATTTCCTACGGGAACAGACCTGCAGCCAGAGAGTAACCGACAGCAAAAACAAACAAGCTCTTATCACCGTATGCATAAAACATTCCCAACGTCCCTCATCCAAAAATTCCCGAGTATCACCTTCTCCATCAGCTCTCTCTCTCTCTCTCTTCCGATGCTTATCCCTTAAAAGACTCGCAAGCATCCATCTAGAGAAACGAACTCACCTGTCCGTTCTTGTCCATCTCGTTGTTGGTGAGCTTGACCTTCTCGAAGGAGACGACCTGCTTTCTGAGCTGCTCGCCCTTGAACGGCGAGTCGGGGTGCATGTAGAGGCGCGCGGGGGCGGGCGGATCGGCCTTGCCGGCCACGTGCCAGGAGCTCTTGTGATAGGCGTAGCGGTAGCGCTTGTTGTCCACGGGCACGATGTCCATCAGCACCGCGTACTGGCTGTCGCTCTTCAGGCCGCTGAACGACACGCGACAGGTCGGGAACATGCGCCTGCCAATCAGAGAGGGAGAAAGAAAAAAGATAGCCGGGTTAGTTTTCGTTGCTTGCTGGTGCTTGTGTGGCTGGTTGAGGAGAGGTGGATTGGATTTTTTTTTTTATTTTTGTGTTTTGTAAAATAATGTTTGGTTTATTAATGGCTGAAGGGTGAGATCATGTTTATATTTGAATACAAACTTTTTACTCTCTAAATGTATGAAGTAAATATTTATGTTTTTACAGATAAAATTAGTTTATAGAAAGAGTTATGAGTGCATCTTCAAATAAGTGGATAATTGTTGAAGTGAAAAGAGAAAAGTTAAAACTGCTGGTTATGAAAGTTAATATTAACTGAAGTAAAATGCAAATCTAATTAATCTATCTTTATATAATTTTACAACGCACTGATTATACAGCGAGGTCATGATTCGTTGCAGCAGAAAGTGAAATTTTCACTTTTCTACATTTAGAGTGTAAAAACTTGAAATGTATCTTATTTTATTTTTTATATTTATTGATTGAATTTTCAATAAAAATAAATCTTTTTTGAAATAATGATTGCTTTACATTAATATTAATTAAATAAGTAATGAATTATAAATAAATAAACCGAAACACTGCCTTTAACCTTATCTAATTGTTTGTTGTTTTACCACCTTAAAAAATAGTAGATATAACATCATTATCGAACACTCGTGCCCACATTCAGACCGGACCAAGTAAAATTGATAGTCAACTCTAACCCTCCTACCCAGCTATGGAAAGATAAAATTACCAGAAAATTTACACTATGAGCAGATACTGCACAAGTAAGCTAAACCCCGTTCCCACCTTCCCAAACCCATACCCATCTCTAACCAAACCCCTATTCTATCCCTCAAAAAAAAAAGACTCCACGGAGGTAACCTCGCACACGCCACCATCCCCAGCTAACCAATGAAAGAGCGACGCCATCCCTGCGAAGGCAAGCCGCGCGTCTGTCCGGGCCAGTGCAACCCGGCCGTCGCGGCGGCCTCGCGTCAGGTCAAGTCCTGCGATCAGCACCAGCTCGACTTCGTGCCCTATCACCAGGAGAACGTGCACAACCAGAACGTCTACTACAAGCACGAATTCTCGCTCTTCTCGCGCAAGACTCAGACGGAACCTAGGCCCTGCACCGCTGGCCTCAGTCCTGAAGATATCTACTTTATCGACGGACTTCAGAAGCGGATCAACGCGAGGAAACGCGAACGCACCTGCAGTAGGGGTAGGCTCGTACAGAAGCTGATCAGCTTTTTCGTCTTCTTGTTTCTGCACGGATGCATCGCCACGCTGGCCAAGAACTACACGCAGTACCAGACGTTTCTGGCGACGCAGTTCTGCGGATTCATCACAATCATGTTCTGGGATGAGTGCGGCTGACGCGGATATTATGGATCGAGTTGGTTTTAAATTTTACTGTGATATAGTGTTAAGTTGTGAAGTGTCCGAGTTTCTGTACGTTACGAAATCTGTGTGTTGTCTAATGTCCCGTGTTGTTCTTGTAATCGTGTCCCGTGATTGTTTTGTTGACCGTAGCCAAATATTATACACCTTCGTACCAAAATCCCAGAGTCTCTTTTTATTCCAAAGAACCAACCGCAATCACCGAAAAATCATCGCCCCGATAAACGTCAAGCCCCATTTCCCAGGAAAAAGCTCATTGTCGCCGTCCACAAATTGTCCGCGTCGTCCCATCAGCGTCCCGTAAATTTGCTGAAATTACTTATCGCTAATCGCGATCTGGGCTCGCGACGAAACCGTAAATTTTCAGCGCGCCCATCAATCAATTAGACGCGATACGCGCGCTTCGGGGCAATTAATACGATCGAAAGGCGATATCATGCGGGCACAAAGGCGCCGACGACTCGCGCGTGTTTGCCGAGGCTAACGACTGCCGGCGGCCGCGAGCGCGCGCGCGCGCTCAGCCAGGTGTTGTCACTGTTATAATTACAAGCCGAGCTCGGCTTTCTCTCTCTCTTTTACACTCACGTGTGCGAGCGATCTTTGCCGTGTAGTCAACTCTTCCGCGCGTGTTTGTCAGAACGTTTGCGAGTTGGCTTGTAAGCGAACGGAAGCGTTTAAGCGTAAGGTTGAGGGTCAGTCTGCAATGGTTAGGTTTTGGTCGGGTAGATGTTGGTGGATGCGTCCCGTTTTCTGTTAGGGTTAGTAGAGTCAGGTGAAGTTTGAGTAGGTGACTAAAGAATCGCGATGATGGTACTTTTTAGGTTGATTTGAGATTGAAGGAAAAGTTGGAACATGAATTGTAGAGGAAGCCTGAGCTGCACATTGCACGTGCTTCTCACAGGCGTGAGTATCGGTGTATGAGGCGCGTGAGCGTCGGACTTCTGTATAGCTTGTAGGTTGCTGATGAAGGGTTCGCGTGACGCGCGGAGTAGTCCCAACGAGTTTGCCTTCCGCAATGTGTATGCGTGCGTGTGTTTCTCCTGCTTGGAATATGACTCCTTCTCTTTTTCGACGCGCATTTGAACATTTTTCGTGATGATTGACCGATAGTCCAGCAATTTTAGGGAGTTTAGGTAGGACAGTTTTGACGTCGGTATACGGGAATGACTGCTTGATAAAATTTTCAGCTTCACATTTATTTAGGATCCGTCCAAATAATACAACGGAAATTCCAAATGCAGAATAGTTTCTTAAGAAAGTCGTTTTTACGATGGTATTAGCGTATTATTGCATTTCAAAAGAACTCGTTATGCACTTGCTTCAATGGATCAAACGCGCGAGATACTTAACATGAAAATGGAAAACACTTCGAGGAATCATTGTTTCTTATGTAAATCAAGACAGTTTACCTCGCTCCCCTGGCATTAAAAATCTGAATTATGAAGCTACATACTTTTCACTCACGCACCTCTCCGTAAACTCGAAAAACTCACTCGCAACGCATCTGTTACTCCCATACAGTCACACTACACACCAACCAAAGAAACGCATGTGCATATCGACATGGCCAAACGCGCATCACGCACAATATAGAGCCTGAAAGGGGCCCTTTTATTATCTCGCTTTTTCTCACTTTCGGCCCTGGAATCGGCACACTCGGGGCGAGTAATCGCACATGCGCCCGAGAACGAAAGGGCGTATAATGGCGATAATGACGGTAATAACGGAGTGACGTCTTTATTGTCGGCTGGCGCGAGCGCGACAATGGCGAGGGCCTTTTATAAGCCTATACTCGCCGCGAAACTCGTTGGTAATGATGATAGTCGCATAACGATAGCGATATAATAACACGCTGACATTGCAGCAAAGCCGGACTGTATACCTGTATATGTATATATACGCATCGTTCGGTGCGCGAGCTTTTGAACGCGTGCGAGTGACGTCGGCATTCGGAGCTCCGGTTGTGAGGACGAGAAAAAGGTGTGTTTGTTAGAGAGGGAGAGTGTCTTAATGGTTATGCAATTTGGGGGTGAGTCGTTCGAAGAAAACGAATTTCGCGCGTAAGTAACTTTCTTTTTTTTTGAGAAACGAAAATAATTTGCGCAAAGTTTGCCCTCGCGGTCTTTACGCTGTCGGGTAATTTTCGAGCTGATAATTCGCTCGCGCCGATAGTACTTTCTTTTAATTGGACAATTATTTTAATGCGTCGCCAAGCGCGTTTAATGCTTTATTATCCGGCACGATGACAGTTGCGAAGACAAGTCCTTTAAAATATATACACAGATAAAGCTGATATTTATTGCGAGAATAACGAAGCGCGCGCGAGCTACGATATAATCATTCGTAATGACAATCTGGAAACCTCCGGTAACTCGATCCTCTCAGCGCTTTTTTACGATACGTCAAAGGCCCCCAGCGGATCTAGAAATCCCGCTAATATAAATACCGCAGGCGAGCGCCGGGGGAAAAAAAAAGTGAAACTGGAATCCTTCTGACGCGCGAGCTCGTGGGAAACATCCCAAAAAGAGCGAGACCGCACAAAGGACGCCTCGGAGGCGCGAATATATACATGTATATATACACATTCGCAAAACCGGCCTCACGACCCCCCGTAGAAACTCGCGCGACAATAATCCAGCTGATTGGTCCCCGAAGTCTCCGCATTGTCGCGATCGTCTGCAAAAAGTGCGATTTCCCTCTCGTCGCTGCTTATACGCGTATGCATAAAGCAAAAGGAACGAGACAAAGTTATTCGAAGAATCGACGAAGGAGATAAGCATCGCCGGTATCGTACGAGATTTCACGCGGCTCCCGCGGAGAGTCGCACGTATATGTATACGCGGATAGTAAGAAGAAGAAGGAGAGAAAGAGAGGAGAAGGCGTTTGGTTGCAAATTGATATGTTCTCCTCGGTGGTCCCTCGAGATGCGCGGGAGAGAATACGCTTATTCTCTCTCTTGCTCGCTCGAAATGCGCAACCGGAAAATTTCATTACCTCGCCGCTCTCGCAGCGGTAATTAATCATTGTAATTGGCTCCCGCGCGAAAAAGACACTCGCCGGGGAAGTTAATTATCTTTCCGATCGGCGGCTCTCTTTTTCTCTCGCGCGCGGCTGACGTGACGCTAAATGGAATACAAATGAAATATTAAACGCAAGCCGAGCGCCAAGTGCATTAGGCGAGCCGCGAATTTTTCTTATTCCTCTCTCTCTCCTTGTCTCTTACGCTGCGGTGAGTCCGGCGGATCCTTCCAGGAAGTAGGCGCGATTTCGGAGGCGCCAGGAGCGCGCATTTGAATTTTAATGCTCGTGTCGCCCGGGCTGCGGCTAATTTTTTTCCCTGTAAACGCGCCCGTTAAAACGACGATAGCCCGGCGCGTTTTGCGGCTGGATCTTCTTGGGTTGGGGAATAAATTTGTTGTGCACGCGCGAGTCAGCGGCTCGTAAAACGGTCCTTTTATTCCTTTAACAAATCAGCGGTTACTTTGGTTATTAGTTATAAAAAAATACGCGTCGTCGACTGCAGCGACTTCAGAGCGATAATAAAAATTAATTATTCCATAAACCGTATCTCGTTAATATCCGACTCATTGATTTAATCTGGCCGACGTTATCTCTCCAGAATCTGAACGACAAAAAAATAAGCCAGCCGAGCAGCCGACATAAAACTACCGATTTCCGAAGCGGCGACGTATTAAAAAAAATGCAGCGCTTCCGAACAACCGTTAACTTCCACGTTTTTAATCCATCGATACGCACGCGCTCGGAGCATATGTTAATCATCGCGCGCCTGCCGAAAGAGCAAACAAAAAGAAAGCCAAACAGCGCTCGGTGAAAGTCGCGGCCCAAGGCCGGTCCTTCCTTCCTTCCTTTTATTTTTTTTTTTTTTTCCTCTTCGCCGCCGAGCGAACCTTCGCCCCTCGCGATTATATTTACATCCCGCGCACGAATATATCTCTCATAACTCGCGACGCGGTCACGCATAGCGCGCGCGCGCGCGCAGGGCCACAGCTGCGCGCGCTCGTCGCTTTGCGCGCTCGAACTTTATTAGCATACCTATAAAAATGGACGCGATAGAGCGGGAACGTAATGGGAAATCGTAAATTATATCTAGGACCTCGAGCCGACTCGAACGTTATGCGCGTCGATATCTCGTGTAAAGCGCGAAGGAAAGCGAGCGCGGCCCTGGAAAGGCTTTTTAATTGTCCGGTCATTTATCAGTGCGAGAGGCGTTGCCGGTGTTGTAGGGTAGCTTTCGACTGTTTTCCTCCCACCCACGCGGGGAGAGTGTAATTTTTATAGCGCAAGCAAGGGAGTTGAGCTGACCGCGATGGATAAGGAATTATGCTTTCCGTTTTGTCGGGTGTAGGTACGGATGTGGAGCTCTATGTTCGTCATAATTTAGATATTGCGCGTGGGGTCGGGTTATGTAGGGATATATGGGAGAAGGTCGCGGAACGTTTGGTTTGGGGGAGGGGTGGGTGTAGGGTGTAATGTTTATCTGGAACGATTATCTTGTAGGAAGTGTGTTAAGTTTTGTTCTATTTCGACGCGTTTGGCTTAGACTTTTATGGATTACGCTTTTGAAATGGATTAATGATTGAGACAATATTTTTAAAAATACAAGTGTTTACAATTTAGGATGATATAATTTATAATGTAACGTTTACGTTTTACAACCACTAATTTTAAAACATGTATTACGTAACAAAAATCAAACGTCTATTATCAAACTGTATAGTTAAAACAACAGTTTCCAAAACAATCATGTAAATTCATAACGAAGAAGAATTAATCAAACCTCAATTTTACCTAATCACTCGCTCTCTCAGCCCAATCCTTTCCAAAACCCACAGCTCCTAAACGCTCCAACAAGAAAGCGCCTCAAAACCTACACCTCTGCTGCGATCGCGTGCCGCACCTACATTAATCATCCCCCTCTTCCCCGGCTCAAAAATCCTCAAACCTAACAGCCCCACCATACACCCCACCCCTTCCCACCCAATCTATCCTCCTTATCATCCCTAACCTCAAAAAATCCTCAAAGCCTTTCTCACCTGCCGGTTTTGGTGATGATCATCTCTGTGCCAAGGTCGTTGAACTTGTCCCAGAGCTCCTTGGTCTCGAGATGGCATTCAACGTCTCTTAATTCTTCGGAATTGCACATCGGCTGGCAGCTTACGGGCACTCGTCTCTTCTTGCGGCTGCTGCCGCCGGTGGCGCTGGCGTCGTCGGCGTCGTGCTCGCTCGATCGGCGACGTTTTAAGGAGAGATTGTCGGGCGAGACGGCGCAGACGGGCCCCTCGTCGAGGCTGCTGCATTCTTCGACGTCGACGTCGACTTCCTCGTCGTCGACGTCGTTGACGGACTTGTCCGTCGCGCAGCTCTCGACGTCGATGCCGCCGTTCTCGGATTCGTCCTCCTCGAGGAGGGCCTCGTCGGTGACGACTGTGGCTGTTGCCACGATGTTCAGTGGTGATCTTCGTAATCCTGAAATTTGAAGAAAGAGAGAGTTTAGGGTTAGTTTTTGTGGATATGGAGTGTGATATGAGTTTTCTTCTAATGCAAATTTTTAGCACTAATTGGGAACTAGTTTAGTAGCGTAACTATATATTGATATAATTATAGCTTTCATTTAGGTGTTATAATTAGGATTTGACCTGATTAATTTACTATTCTGGTAAAGAAATAAAAGAAATTATAAAAAGTTCAGTAGATGACGTCGTAATACGGCAATTTTATAAAATTTGATTAATCGTTCAAATCGATTAAAACATTTTTTGCTCCGAAGAGAAAAATAAATAATAAAGAAGGTAGTAGTTATTCATTTACGCAACTCGAGACCGAGTTTGATCGAGATGAAATCAGATATTATGGTTAAATAAAAAAACGCGGTAATGAAATATTCATTGAAATGTAAATTTTCTAATAAGTATTACTCTTTGAACAATTTGTAACATCTTTCGTGCAAGGGTATTGATTAATCCGGACCTTACGTAAGTACATACTATACACAAGTGCAAATAAGTATTACGATGAAAAATTATGATCGCACAAAATCGATGACAGTTTAAATATAGCGTGAAAACTTATGCATTGCAAATTCATCCTGAAAAATATCGAGGCTTTTCGTCAATGCTACTTTATTCTAATCATGATTAATCGACCAATACGAAACCTGAAAATTCAGAGGACGATTACGCTTGTGCGGATATTTAAATATTTCTGAGTCACGCGCTTAAACGATCGCACAATACGCACAAGAGAGAATAGTTTAAAAATAATCAAAAAACGCGGAAAGTACAAAAATATTACTCGTGTCGTCATAAACAGCTCGTTTCAAATATTTGTATTAAAAATGTAAAAAGATAAAAAAGCGCCGATAGAGCAAGATAAATCGGCCAGCGTGGCCTGTTAGCGCAAACACGTGAAATGACGCTTCACCGCTAAATAATATTTAATTGCTTTCTTTTCGTAAATTACACGCTACGTACAAATGGAGTGTTAATCGCTCGTTATCAGAGAAAAAGGCAATTAATCACGACTCGCCGAAGATGCTTCCACCTGACAACAGTCTAGAATTAAAACGTAGCCGTTCTTCTCACGCTAATGATGTAAAAATCAATGAACGAGCCATCAGCCTACCTAGCCGCATTTATACTCGCATTAATTTCGACCACCATACACACCCACATTCACACATGCACGACTCCTCGTAAAAAATGCCATCATAAACAAAACGCTCCGCGCACATTTTATCGCGATTATCATATTAAACAATTAGGGGAAGAAAAAAGCCGCTCTGAGAAACGGCCTTAACGCTCGCAGGAGGAAAAGAAAGGGAAAGCCTCTCACGATCCGAATAACAAGGCGAGAAAAAATATATAACGCCGTCCGCGCGGGCGGCCAAGCGCGAACTCGGCGTTAACATTACATAATGCGCTCGCGAATCCAATTTGAGATTATCGCTGCGGGTCTGCGCGACGACCTGCATGTATATATACGAGCCGCGCATAGCGCGAACGCACGGCCCGATGCTTATCTCAAGCTCGCGAGGTAATTAACGCTAAACACACTCTTGAAATCTGTCTTGCTTTAATTAGACCTCGCGCGCTGTTCGCGGATTCGCCTTGCCGGAGATCAATTAATTATCCCGACATCGGCCTCTATCTGTGTGTATATGTATGTGTGTGTGTGTGTGTGTGTATCTTGTCTGACTTAGAGCTAATATTCTTCCTGGCTGTGGTTGTTGTAGTGTATATATGAATTCTGAGCTTGTAGAAGCGTAAGTAGATGAGTAGAGACGATATAATAATAAGAACAATATATAAGGAGAGTAGGCGCAGAGGCACAGTGGCGAGCTCCGCCGATGTGCAGCGAACAATGGCCGACTCGCGCGCGCTTGTCAGCAGATGCAATAAACATATCGCAAGCGCCTGAGGTCGTCTGGTTTATGCTTTCTTTTTTCCGGCTCTTCTTGAGTGTTATTTTTTTCCTCGTTGAGTGCACCGAGCGCGAAAAGCAACAGTTGGTTTTCTCGCCGATTTTGAAAGCTGGATAGAGTTTAGAGTTTAAAGAGTGTTCTGATGAGTGGACGGACTAGGTATTTATCGTAAGCATTTTTTTTTATGTTTTATTTTATCAGAATTCAACTTTCATCGAGAATATATTTTTTCCGTATTTATTATGAATTTTTTTCTACGAATTGCCGATGAATACGTTCATCGAACTTGGGACGATTGATTCGTTCGGTGAAATGGTTGTCGGAAGAATTATTCTATACCGCCAATAAATAAGTTATGGAGTAATACAGCGAAACGCGTACAGCACGATAACTTTACGGCCTCGAAATCATTCGTTTTATTTATTTCATAAAAAATATTCGCCTCCATTGAAATTATTGAACCATCAAACCAGCCAGTCCGCACACAACCCAACCTAAAATAGTAATGACTCATTGTAAGCACTCATCCTGGGAAGCATCTTCAATAACGTTAACGCATATTCATTGTAAACAAATTAACGTTGCATACATTTCCATCCATATCCCACCCACGCATAATCCCTCCTCAACACCTCGCCCACAGCGTCATCGGCTACCGCAAGCGACTCGAACGCAGGAAATTGTGGCTATCGCATATTTCCAGTGTGCGTCAAAAGGCCGCGCGTGCGAATCCGGCGCGTCACTTGCGTCGTCGGCGGCATAAATTCGATAATTCACGCCTCCCGTTGCTGCATCTCGCGCGATGAATCAGTTACGACGAATGTTTGAGCGCCGGTAAGCATATACATTCGACACTTCGTCGCGCGAGCTCGTTGAATATTCATTCGGGGAAAAAAAGGAGTCAGCCCGTGGAGTTTGAGTTATTGCGCGTCTTTTTCATCGGGTTTTTGATCGGGAGGCGATGGTTTTGCAAGTTGGATTATAAGAGTTGCGAAAAAAGGCTGAAGTGATGAATTTTAGCTGGGATTTGGTGGTGTTACGTAAAGGAGGAGTTGATTCGAGCTTCCTAAGAAACGTGAACACTTCGGTGACGTTGCATATATATGTTTGCGAACAAACTATCATAGTTGCCAAAACAAAATCAAGTTTGAAAAAATCATCTATAGCAAAAAAAAATCCATCAATATAGTTTCATCGCACTCTCCGATACGCCGTATTCGCCGAGGACAAGTAAAATCATTTTTCTCAGCTCAACGACTTACCGATCACCGCCGATTTATCTCTCCCCCCTTAACTCTCGTAACTCTATCCTCTCCCTCAAGATCCAAGCTCCCGATACACCTAACGCAACAATGGAAAACCGAGCCCCCGCCTCAAGAAAAATCGCCTCCGGCTCGCAAAACAAAAAGCCAGCCGCACTCTCCTTAGGCTAGATGCGTGCCTCGCAAGTATACAGGGGGGACACGGCTCGTTGATATTAATTAATGGCGCGAGAGCGCGAAACCTGTTTCCTCGCGCAGCTGTTCCGGAGTGTGTTCGTATATATATAGGCGACGCCTGAGCGCGCTAGCTCGTGCGTAATGCGACGCGAATTATCCGAGGATTATGCGGGCGCGCACGAGGCGGTAGCGCACTAATGTGCTGCTCTCGCCTCGGGCCGTTCGATTCATAAATTCGGTTCCGAGAGGCCTGAGAGCCTGGAGTATTAGAGCTGGCAGAGAGGATGTATCGAGGATGGGAGGGGATCGGTAAGATTAGGGAAAGTCGATTGCGGGGATATAATTCGAGGGGATCAATGAGTTGTTTTGTCCAGAGTCATTATACCGGCTTGTTTTGACGTGCCCGCTTGTTTTTACAATAACCGATGATCTATGCCGCTGTAAGACGGAAAATAAAAACCCACGCCGATCAGAAAATAAGCGTACGCATATAAATAAAGCAATAAACGCGTTCTCAAACCCATACCTCATAATAAGCAACAATCGGCTCCCTAGAAAATCTCGGCGCGATTGGCATAAACTCACAATCGAGCCATAACGCCAACTGCACCTCGCGCGTATATATCCGGCCTTATCCAGAGCCATTCTCCCAGACATCAATTAAAATTAACGCACATCCAGAGAGTCGCTGCAGGAACGGTGGCCGCACTTAACGCCGCGATTAATTCCACGCCGCATCTTTTCCGTCCTCTCCATTACCACCGATATATAGCCTCTCCTCTGCGTTTCTCACTCACCCAGCGCCTTATACCTGTATAACGTATATATCCTCGATTACAGTCCGCCATTACGGAGCTACCCACTCTCCCGGCATTGTAGGCAATTTGTATCTCTTTACGGGAGCGCTTTGGCTTGTCGCAATCGTTTTCTCGCGCTGGAAAATCGCGGCGCGATTAATCGGCCGTATTAATAACGGCCGGCTCTCGCGCAATTAGGAGAAAAAAAGGCGCTACCTGGAATACATCGCGCGCGCGCGCGGCCTCGGGAATAATATTTCAATTTGCAGCTGTCGAGCTATCCGCGGCTCCGATGACGGCGGATTTATAATCGCGAGCTTTTTTTTATCGCTGCTCTGTATTATTTTTTATAAGCAGAAGGCGTTAGGTGTATACGTGAATGTATATAGAAATGAGAAAGGAATGTTTGTTTAGAAGAGAAGCGCAGCATTAACCACTGAACTTTCCTCCTCATAATTACCCTATACGTCCACTCGCAAAAGAATCGTCATACCTCTCGCAAAGCGCGTTAAAAGCGCGTTAAATACTCCATTCCCGCACGCACATCCCCCGACGTCGGACCTCCAGAGCAATTCGGGCCGAGCAATTACCCGTTTAATTACCCGCTCGCGGCCGCCTTAGCATAAATCGAAGTTCGGAATGCGCGCTCGCACTCGCGTTTAGAATCAATATTTCACTGCTCGCGCGCTGGCTGCCGCTCGATGATGCGCGCTCACTCGCGGCACTAAAAGCAAGCTTCGTACATATACGAGCCCAGCAGCACGAGGGGGCAGTAAACAATCCTCGAACTATTTACGGCCCCATTCTCCCTCGTAAAATATATATATCGAGAGTCTGAAACACATCCTTCGATATAAGCCGCGCGCGCCGATTCTAAAACGTCTCTATCGCGCGGAAATAGAGTCGGAGCGGGCGATTAAGGAAAAATAGAGAGTATGCGTTTGTAATTATTGGGAATCGAGATCGGGAGTGTATAGTTGGCCGGGCGAACGTGACCGGATCGAGCTCGAGCGGCACGCGCTCAAAGAATTTTCGCGGATGTGTGTGTTTCGGTGCGCGGATGTATTAAGCGTTTCCGTTATGACTATTTGGATTTTTGGCGGCGATCGTTTAATTATAGACGCGCCGGCGGATTGGAATTCGCTGGCTGCAGCGCGGGCTTTGAATTATTTCGATGATTGCGTAAAGCCGGGGAGTATTGGTTGTGTGGGGTTTATGCAAGTTATATATGGGAGTGTTTGGAAAAATTTTTATTGATTTGAGGGGTTGCGTAGATGGTTAGAGAGAAGTAATGCAGTTTTTTTTAAGGTACTTTGAACTTTTGGCAAGAAAGTGAAACATTTTATTTTTACTGTTGTAAAACTTGAGTATTTTAATACGGTCAGCAGCTTACGTATCTTAATTCCAAAGCATAAAAATAAAATTATTTTACTCTAATCTTTTCAAAATCTTGTCGGTTAACGGTAAGTATACTATCTACACATCACCAACAAATAAAACCATCCAAAATGAACCCACGCAAATCAATCAAACTCCGCGTCAGCAAAAACAAGATCATCACCGCTCTCTCTAAAACTAAACCTCCCACGCATCCACCAACCCAGCCACCTCCAACACAATAACCGCTCACATCAAAGCCGCCACTATCCCAAACCTTCCCCAAAAAACTCTCTCCACACACTTACACTCCCATATCAAAAGTGCAAGCAGATGGATACGTCGATACGCTCTCTCCTTCCACGCTTCCCCAGCACTCGCTTGTGCATCTGCAAGCCGCTAATAATATCCGCAAGGCACGAGCGCAAAAAGTAAAAAAAAAGGGCAGAGCGGTGGCTTTAATCGAGGGCGCTTATGATGAAATTGAAGAAAGTCGAGTGAAGGAGAGCGATGAAAGGCTATTTTTAAAAAAGCAGCCTCGAAGATGATGCGAGAGCTCGCGTGTTCTTTTACGATTATGCGCGCGCGCGCGCGCAAGGAAAAAAGTTATACGCGATTTTATTGCGACCTCGTAAATTTTAGAGGCTGGAGAGCTGGATCGGGCCGGATTGATAATGCGCCCGATGGAAAATGTGGCTGCTTTGAGTTTGCGCTTTTATGCTTTTCGAATGAACTTTTGGTTGGTTGTGCGTTCGAGGTGATGAATTAAATGAGCCGATCGATCCGTTGAATAAATGATAACATTTTTAGGTCGCTCGGTGATTGATAACTGTTTTTAATTTGCGCGACGGTTGGATTTTAATGATAATAAATCGAGGCCATTTATTAAGCGCTGGAACAATCAATTTCTAGTTGTAAAAATTTCACGACGAATTCACGAAAGCGTCCATTAATTGATGGCGCGGAATTAAAAATTTAATGTCTTTTAAATTGTAATCCCGCCGTGCCGCAGTGAATGACAATCGATTAAATAAAGATACCTTTGGCATTAAATATAACTATCACTTTGTAAGCGAGCTGCTTTAATAATTCGAAGCATTTAAAGGAATTATCGCATTCCTATCAAACAAAAGCGAAACGAACCTTTAAAACGCCATAAAAAATCTAGCGCTCCTCTAACCAAACGACTTGCCACGCCTTAATACCCCATACATCATCAAAAATACCGCGTAAAATTCAAAATCCACCTCGCGCGCAGCGGAAACACACAGCGAATAATCATCAAATCGCTTTAATAAACCCCGTAAATCACCCGTTCGACTAGCTCATTAAGCTCGCCTCGCAATAAACAAATGAAAACCCCTCTCCAAACCCAAAAAAACCATCACCCAGCGAACCCTTAATTGCCTCTCGCCGGAAATAAGATCGCCGCCGCGTGAAAAGCCAAAGCAAATAAAACACTATCGCCCACAAAAAAAACAAAAAAAAAACCTAGAAAACCAGCAACGGCAAGCTAACGGTCCACTCTCTCTTCCTCACCTCCCGTGTGGTCCAGCATCCGCAGCTATTAAGGACCTCCTTCGTAAGGATGGCGCCGGCGAGCTCAGGTAAATCGCTGCCCCCGTCCGCCATTGCGTTTCCCTCGCGGCGCGCTGCTAGCAGTAAAATCCGCAGCGCGCGGCAATTATATCTGTCGTAACGCTGGGGCAGCTTTAATGGCTCTATTCTTTCGTAATTCGCGGGTGCGGGTGGCGCTCGCGCATTGCCAAATTGCGGGCATTGTTTCAAGCGCGGTGATAAAAAAGCGCCGGCGGCGGCGCCGCTGAAAAGCGGATCGATCGTAAATTTCTATCGGCGCTGGAGCTGCGGCCGTTAGGTTTAACGGCGTAAACGGATGATTGGCTTTCGTCGGTTTTACATAATTTTTGTAGAGGAAACCGAGGAATTTTCTTGCGGTGCGGGTTGGGATTGTTTACGGGTGAGGGGAACGAGGTTGGATGGGAGTAGTAAGCGGTGAGGTTTGAGCGACTTTTTGCGGAATCGAGGGCGGCGTCAATGTAAACACGAATTTTTATTGGTGAGGGAATTGTAGCTTGTGTATTTTGTAACCGTTATGGAAAGAGATAGTGTTGCCTTCAATTGGAGAGAAAGTTTTGATTAGATTTTTAATACAGAGTTTGTTAAGCTTGATTCTTGCAGAAAACCCATCAATCTCACATCAAGCTACAACAAAATCCCCAATAAACAATAACAACACAATAAACTACCCACATCCACTAATCCATCCACAAAACAATCGCCTCATCTCCAAAGAAAAAGACCCCAAGCACACAAACCCTCAAAGGCTCATCGCGTATTCCAATCCTCGCGCTTGCGAAGCCCCGCGTCGCTCGGCACTTGTCAATTAAAAAGCATCTCAACGTATATATCCGGAGGCCGACGGGGTGGTCCTCGCGCTCAGCGCCCAGCACGCTCTCGTTTCCGATTCGACGCAAGAAATACGGCCTGCGAAAGAGAGAGAGACAGAGAGAGAGAGAGAGAACAAGACGCGAGCGACCACCCAGAATATCCTGTCACCAGCGGAGAGGCCCCCGCAATTTGTTATGTACCCCACCGAGGGAGGCCTTCTCTCTTTTTTTCGGAGGTTTGAGAGTACGTGTGTGTGTGCGAGCGCTACGGGATGCACAGGATATGCCCCGAATATTGTGACAGTTTGGAGGAAAAAACGAGGCTGGTGGATGTGCTGGTTTCTTGGGAAATGCACTTTGCCGGACGCTGTTTTGACGTTGTTTGCGAGGCTTTTCCGCGGGGGGTGTGTGCGGAGAGGTTCGCGGGGTTTTTATGGGTTTTCTGGGGATCTGGGTGATGTGGCGAGGTGGTTTCTTGACCGATATTTCGTGAGAGCGGTTTTAATAGTTTTGGCACTTGATTCGAACTTTAAAGTGTAGGATTCAGCTGAAGTTAAATGATGATAAAGCTAACTGAAGTAAATATAAGATTACTTAATTTTATTAATTATTTTAGATAATTTTATCGTTGCAGATGCATAAGTTTGTCAGTAAAAATATTTTGAAATATTTGTATCAGCTAACAGCTGGGTAAACGTTTCTATAATATATAATTTTAAAATATAATAAATATTATTTGTAAAACAGCTGTATAATATTTCGTCAAATTAATCAAAAAATGTAATGAATAAAAATATATAATAAAAAAAAATTGAATTATATTTAAAAAATGATTTAACACTGTTATTGCAATTATCATAACAAAATGGCTAACTCTGCAGGCCGACGGCTGCATATTCACACACTCTACTTAACTTCTGATTAACTATATTATTTTTTAATATTTTAAATAGTTGCTATAAGATGTATATATATTTACTACTAATTAAAAACAAAAACTTTCTTTAAAATTTAAATTTTCACCATGTATTTTCTCTCTAGAAAATAAATTGCATTTAAATAAACCCTTTACTTATATTTATGGATTTTTTAATAGTCTATTCTAGTTTAAATGCATCTTGTTTAAATGTCGATCTCGTTAGAAATTTGAACAATATAGGAAATAAAAGATGTTAAAATTTCTGTCAGTATAAAATTAAAAACAAGAAAAGCATATTTAAATCTCGTCATAATTCTTTTATTATCGAAAAAACTGAAGTAAAAATATTCACATTAGTTTATATAAATCCTATTACTGGATACCTTAATAATGATCCGATTAAATGTTACCTCACAAAGAGTTGAACAGTGAAAGTTTTCCAAAAATGCATACCGGCTAGCAGTAAGAATAGAAAAAGAATTCCACGCACGTCATATACATTCTGTTACTTTACAGTTCAAACATTTCTACCCAAATTACTGCTCCACCCGATAAGAAACTTCCAGCCAACTATCGTGAATCCCCAGCTTATCAAACAACTGAAAAAACAACACCTAATCTCAATCGCCATAACAGCAATCAGCCTCCAACCTCACGTCACACCTAAAAACGGCATCGCCCACCCGAATCCCCACACTCCTACCTCCATCCACAAAACAAAAATCCAAAATACTCACGGTGATCAAGCATCGTCGGACTCGTAGCTATCGGCGAGGGCGCGTAGGGCGAGGTCGGTGGTGCTGGTCCACTGGCTGCACACTCCAGCGCCGTAGCCGGTCCGGCGGCCAGCGACGTCACCAGCGGCGCCGAGGACATCGCCGTCGCCGCGGCTTGGAGCTGCTGGTGATAATGCTGGTGTGAGAAGGTGGCCGGCGGCGGCTTCCTCGGCGCCATTATCGCCGCGATGCTGAAGTCCGTCGCTTTGCTGCTGCGCTCGCCCTTCGTCGGCATCCTGAGGTCTATAGCTGGCTAAATCAGCCGGGAGATTAAACGCAGACGGGGAGGCTCGAGTTCTATCACCAGTCCGATGGAGGTACAAGTCCACACCCGCGCACTCGGCACTCGTCGAACGTCAATCGCATGTGTATTATCCTTTTACGTAACGCGCGCGAGCTGGGCCGCGCTTGTGACAAAATGGCGAGGTGTACGCGGTGTAAGCGCGTTAAAGAACGACGGTGAGTGCGCCGCGTTTCCAGGAGAGCAAAGAGAGCAGCGCGCAGTCTGTGTATGCAAGTGCGTGTGCTGCGCTGAAGGTAGAGAGAGAGAGAAGAAAGAGCAGAAGAGAAAGAGCGACAGGCACAGAGAACGCGTCTGCGCTGCCCGACTTCCCGAACTCCACTGGCCTCCTACTCCTCATCCTCCCACGATCGGCCTCCCCCCTCCTCGCCGCCGCTCCGCTCGCTCGCTCTTTCTCTCTCTCTCTCTCGCTCGCTCGCTCGGCCGGGGAGCTCTGGCGATAAGCGCTGCGCGCGCATCCATCCCCACTCCAGTGGGATCACCGCTGCCGAGCGAGGCGCTCTCTCTCTCTTTGGCGATCGGTGGGCGGGGCGTAGGTGAGAAAGGGAGCCGCGCCATTGGCTGGCGTGGCGCGCACGGCTGTTCGCTGGCGGGCCGGGCTCGCCCAGGCCTCACCAGCCACGCCCATCTCACTTTTGTCCGCGCGGCTCCCACCCCGCACGCCACACTGGCTTATCGAGTGTTTCGCGACTCTGTAAAGGTATGTGTGCACGACGGCGTGGAAAGAGAGGTGTGTGTGCGCGCGCGCGAGCTGGCTTGGCGAAAGAGATCGATCGGCCGCTCATGGCTGGCAATGTGCTAGCTCTCTCTCGAGAGGGGGGAGGGGGAAGGGGGAGAGGTAGAGTAAAAAGAAAGAAGAGCTCTTTTTTGCTCGCCAGCGACGGAGTGCGGAAGGGAAAAAAGGGGGTTGCCAGAGAGAGAGAGAGAGAGAGAGAATGGAGGCGCACGGGCGAGATGAGAACTTTATTTAAGAAAATGGAGGGAAGGGTTGATTTGAGAAACGCGCTCGCGATGGAGAAAGAAAGGCCGAACGTGAGATAAATGTGGAGCGGGCTAATCGTGACAAAGACGAGTGGCGATGAATGCGCGTGTTAGAGGGTACGAGAATAGAGGCGGGAAGAGAGAAGAAAGACAGCGCGGAGCTGCGAGAAATTTTGGGGAAAAATGAGGGGGAGAAAGACGGGAGGGATGAGAACAGCCGAATTTCGTTCTCTCATCTCCCGCGGGCGCTAATAAAGGTATACATTCACGCCCCCTCGTCGGGTAATCAGCTGGTTACGGAGCCGGCTGACGGATACATCTCGACACTTGAGTTGCGACGCCGCACTCCCTTATCGGAGGTGTAGGGGGTGGGAGGAGAGTGGAGCGACGGTTTTCTCCTCCGGGCTTTTTATATAAGTTTGGATTATGGATGAGCAGAGCGCCGGTTGAATGCTAAGAGCCAGATTTCCGCGCCTCGGCTCTCTTTTCGTTTTGGTTTTTTTTTTCTAGAGGATCGATGGCGATGGGCGAGGGTTTGAGATGGTGAAGCGGAGAGAGTTTATGTTGAAGGGGTGTGGATTTGGATGAATTCGAAGACGTTGTAGGAGAGTGAGGATAATTATTTTAATAAATGATTGGCTTTTTAGGTGAAGAGATCACTGTATATTATAAAAACGTTTTAGTATTATGATATTACTGTTTTTCTTCTATAATTTTTAAACAAAGTTAATTTTCGAGCACCTTAAATATTATGAAAATGTACATATTTTATACAAATTCAAAATTGATACATAAAACTTAGAGTTTGATGATTTTATTGTTCGTGTGGTGAAGATTGAGAAAATGAAAAGACTCTGTTGATCGCCGCGAACTACAGAGTCTTTCCATTTCCTCAACCTTTATACATAAATCTTTAAACATATAAGGCATTTAAATATAGTTAGAATAAAAATAAATCTTTGTAAATTGTTTCAACACTAACGAAAATTATATTACAAAAACTATTATTTTAACAGTAAATTGAGGACATATATTATTTTGTCGAAAAATGATGCGTAAAATTGAATACATAGCTACATTTTAAAATTTTTACGGTAATAATAAATTTTAAAACTGGAAATCTACTTTTGTTTTAAAAATTAAATACAGTAATTATTATTGCATAATTTTTCTCTCGTTAAATGTTTAGTAAATATGCAAAAATTCACTAAAATATACGTAACATAAAATTCAAAGTAAGCGCGTAAATAGATTCAATTATAGGTTTCTACACTGAAAAAAATCCTCTGTGCTCGGACAACCAAAATCTCTAGAAAGAAAAATTCTGACAATATAAACTAGAATTATAGAAAGTTGTACTATTTCTTTATTATTAGAACAATTTACATATATTAACATAATAATAATATATAGTATAAGTGATTCTTATTTTTAAGTGATAAAATTGCGTACAAGTAACGATATTTTCTTTTGATTAATATAGTAATTTTGAAATGTAATCGAAACTTTATATTCTTAGTTCTTTTTATTTGATCAATAAAAAAATATGAAGTGAGCTGATAGATTACTGAGATAGTTGAAAATTCTGGAACTAATTACTTATTGACTTGAGCAACGATACATTCCAGTAATTTTTTTAATACATTCCACAAATTTAATTTTTTATAATTCACATGTATCCATAAAACTGAAAATTCTAGTTGAAATATTTTGAAATTTATGTAGTAACTCTTTAAGATACATTTTTATAATTTTCAGTAAATTTTGAATGAATTTAAAAAAAAAAAATTCAACGCGTAACTAACAATTTAATAAGAAATTGCAGAGATTATTTATGAATCATATTTATGAAATATTTCATTAATCAAAAAAAAAATCTACAAATCACAACGCATGCAAAATTCAAAAATCATCCCAAAAATTTCTCCAAGCGCACCTACACCGCTCATGACATCATAACCCGGCGCACGTCTCATTCCGGCCAATTTGCTTCCCAAAAAAAAATCACCTCGAATAATTCTCCCGGCTCCTCTCTCCCTTTTTCGGCCTTTATAATTTACTCCGCAGGCCGCTCTTTAAACCCGAAAGCTCGCACAATCGTTCACGGTCAATTAAACCGGCCATTTGTCAAACTCGGCGCTCGCGCTCGGCTCCTCACCATATACACATCCTCATCCTAATCCTCCGCCTATCCTCCCTGAAAAAGCCAGCCGAGAAGTGGATTACCGTGTCAGGAAAAGGCCACGAGCGCTATAATTGGATTATAACCAAGACGTGCATCCTGCGCTGGAAAAAGAGACTTTTCTCTCTCTCCGCAGTGCCTCGAAAACCCAAATATTTGGATGCTCTCCGCGCGCGCGCGCTCCAAGGCCTACAGACACACACACACATACAGAGGCACAGCGAGTCCGAAGCGTGAATAATCCGTTTTACGGCCAAGCGCAGAGCAAGACAGGTAGCTCGCTCTCTCGCCTTTTCGGGTCAGCAGCGTGTTGCAGCTATACCCCCCAGCAGCGCAAGAAGAAGAAGAAGAAGAAGGAGAAGAAGAAAACGATGCTGTTTCGCGTAGCGTGTCCCGCTGACCCTGTCGCGGCCATAATTCAACGGAAATTTACAACGACACGCAAAGGAGAGAAAGAGAACGAGTTCGCTCTCCTATCATTTCTGAAGCTGCGCAGATCGCGCGCTCTCTCTTTCCAGGTTGGGAAAAGGAAAGAGAGAGAAAGAGATGATGTCGGCGAGGTTGCGGTGGACGTGCGGTGGCCGTGTATTATAAATTTCTGGGGCCCCCCAATGGAATTCGGCTCGTTGTTATTGGTTGAAAGAGAGAAAAGAGAGAGTGCCTGCAGGCGGGGGGTGTTTGCGGGAATCCGCATAAACGGGGGCGGCCAAAAAATTATCGACCCTCGTAAACGCCCAGTCGATATCATCGAACCGCTGTAAATTCTGGGACGATTGGACGCTGGAGCTTGGGCGACTTTTGGTCATTCGTTTATTGGGTTATTATAAGTTTATGTGCATAGGGCTGGGAGTTGGAATGTTGATGTTAGGTGTGGTAAGTGGTTGATGTGGGTTACGGAGGAAAGAAAATTGAGATCAAAATTTATAAGTGAAGGATTTATTAGTTTAGGTCTAAACATTCCAATTTTGATAGGCCTTAACTATAATAAGGACTAATTAAAAATTAGCTAACACCACAATCATCTTAATAATTAGGTAACGTAATCAGGCCCGGTTTAAAGCTTATTCAATTTTTGGGTAATACCATTATTGTGGCAGTTATAGTTCCTCATAACACACCTTAACTAAGAATGAATAAAATTTAAATGATTAGGCTTAAATAATTCAATTTCTGATCAGGCAATTTTTCTTCGTTCAACAAAACCTGCATCCAACCTAACCCAAACAAAATAATTATTCCACCACAACCCCGAAGAAGTGTGAATTCTCCCACAAATATCATAACGATCGCACGATCCATTCACCCAAAATCACCCAAGTGGATAAAAAAATTTGAAAACCCAAACCCACAGCCCATAGCCACACGCTTCCCAATGGCAACATTAACCTTCTCTCGATAAATTTCACATAATAACTCTATTATCCCTCCCTCATAAATACGCCTTACGTATACAACCCGCCCATTTCCTCGCGGCGCGTATATACACACACGTATCCCAAAAGTCTCGAGGCGGGAAAAACGTCGGCATTCCATCGGCGACGTAATAAATAGGAT
Organism: Eupelmus urozonus; assembly: GCA_900480035.1. NCBI lineage: Eukaryota > Metazoa > Arthropoda > Insecta > Hymenoptera > Eupelmidae > Eupelmus > Eupelmus urozonus. The sequence continues at coordinate 25,836 of UELX01000627.1, read as the reverse complement.
AAAATATATATAAGCGAGCTACGTCGAGTGTACGCGTATATAAATATCCAGACAAAGAGGATTCCCACTTGGGATTTCGAGCCGGCGAGCTCTCGGATGCGTCATCGCCACGTCGCTTTAATATAAGGAGTGAAAAATCCTTAATAAATTTCGTCGCTGCACCCCCGCGTCGTCTTATCCTTGATTAAATTCGAGGAGCGAGCTGGCAGCGGTGATGTATAGGCGCGCAACCGCGTGGGTGACACTGTGGGTACAGAGTGTCCACCTTAAATTTTTTTTAGAACGGCTTATATGCAGTAAATATGAAAATTTCGCGCGAACGTTTGAAAGGAGAAGCTTTAAAACTCAATAAATGTATATTACGCGGTAGGTAACGCGCTTAATGAGCATGCGACAGATGGAATTGTGTTGCGTGCACAGAATCCAGGTCTGTATACAATGGAACGACTCGAAGAGGACCGTTAGAGTGCGTATATATACACACGCATCGATCGATCAAACGACACTAGCACGAGGACGTCGCTTGTATACGGTATATAGAAGCGAACGAGCGAGAAAGGGAAGGAAAAAAAGAGAGCGAGAGAGAGAGAGACGCTTTAGGCAGCGTTTAAGGAGCCTCTTGCGGAGGTCCTCGGGAGATTTACGGCGTGCGTTTAGGCTCTCTGGGCGCGCACTACTTCACCTCTCTCCCCGCTCTCCTTTATTATACTAATTTCTCTCGGGCACGTCAAAATACACGTATATACACACGCACTCGCGCACCTTGACTTTCTCTCCCTCTCTATCTTTCTCGCTGTATATGCGGTGAGAGAGACAACCACAGAGACTTTCCTTTTTCTCTCTCTCTCTGGACGACACGCGGGGTGCGCACAACGTAAGGAAGGGGGGGGGGGTGCTCCTGGTTTTATAAGATATATACGTGTGTATATATAGCAAAAGGAACGATGCTCCCCCCACGTATATACCGACTGCAGGTATGGCTCTCCCGAGGAGGGTAGCTCTCTGTGTGTATACTGCTACGTGAAACGCGGCTTTATGGAGCGCTAGCCCCGGCTGTTGTGCAAAGTCGCGGTCGACGAACAAACCCAGTGCGGCGAACTACGGGCGGTCGGGGAGAAAGACGAGGAATATAGAGGGAAGCAACACGAGAGAAAGAGAGAGTTGTAGGACACGTCACAATGGCTGTACGGCTGATACGAGACTTTATACTTGTGGAGATGGGGGAGAGGCGCGTGAGGCTGGGGTGCGCTGTGTGTATACGTGGAGTTTCGAGTGGGATGCTCTCGTTGACGTTTCGTGTAATGTTCAAAGTTTTGGTATGTTAGGGGCTTGGGTGGATACGTTGTTTTGTTATTTTTGTGACGATAGCGCGATTTTAGAGTTGTGGAAGTTGTAATTAGTGGACTGTTTTGGGAGCAGGGTTTTAAAGTGTTTTTACGGTTATTTTGAATGAGTAATGAAGCGCGATGAGAGTAGTACGCGAAAAGGTATTTTTATGCAATTTTAATCTGATGAATTATTGGATTTAAACGTGATAATGATTTTATACCAGCAACAAGCAGATGTATCCGTAACGAGACTCGCTAATAAAAATATTCATCACTGCAAGTGAAAAAAGTCATAATTCAATTTCTAATATTCTCTCAATTGACGTATAAATTTAACTTGTTTGCCAGACTGTAAAAACAATACAAAATCCCGGTATCCAAGCACAGTGGCTAAGCGAGCCCGACTATATTACGGCGTTAATTTTTTTATTAAAGGGACATATATTTTTTGAAGAAGCTATAAATAACGCCCCAAAATATTTTTATGAAAAAAGCCAATCCCAAGCCGGCTCCGATCCAAACACTCTTTTTACTCCGAGCCTTTTTCCGGCCATACCCGAGAGAAACACAAGCTCCGGGCTCATTCAGCCAAGAGAAAGCGAAAACAGAAAAGAAAAAGCACACAGAAGGAAAAAAGGCCCAATACTAAAAGTGTAAATCAAAATTTCCCGAAAAAGCCGATATTTTTCACAGACCGCGACGACGGCTCCAGTAGCCCCGTTTTTTTCTCTCCAGAAGGTTCGTTTCCCGTCTCTGTTGAGACAACTCTGCGGTGGCGATTCAGCCGCGGTCGAGAGAGCCGCATATATACGGCTTTTTGCCGCGCTTTTCCCGAAAATTTACCGAAAATCGCCGGGGCAAATTTACGACGCTTTTGATGGATGTTTGAAAGATGTTACGTGAAAATGCCTCCTCGTAGCTGGTAGCCCGACCGAGCTTAGCATTGAGGCTTTACGACGTGAGCCCGGGCCCGTATATATCAGCGGCGGGGTCTGGTTATAAATATGAAGGTATATTGCGCTACCGAAATATGAAAGGCCCGGCGACGATTACTTTATTGGAGGTCAAATTATTTTATGCGGCGAGGGATGCAAACAAATGATCGGCGGAACTTTGTTCTTATGGATAGCGTAGGAGAGTGTAGCTTTTGCGTTTAGGTAGGTGTGGGTGGAAAGGTACCTAACGGAGGATATTGCGGGATTGTAAATCTCGGATGCTTCGGGAATTTTACGATCTTGTCGATAAGTTTTGGAAAATATAATAAAATTTATTTTATTGTATACTTAGCACTTAATGCCGGCTCGCTGGAGTCGCGTTGATTTTCGTGAATGCTAAAGGGATGCGCGACTATAAAACGGTTTTAACGAGATTCTTAATTTATGTTGGCAGGAATTACTGTACGACTGTATCATTGCGCGTCGTATAAATATGAGATACTGCTGTAAAGAGGCGGGTGGAGCTGGTTGCTTGGAGTATTGGTGATTAGGTGAAGTTCTTTGGTTTTGGATTGAAGAATGTAAGTAGTTGCAGTAAAATGAAAGAGGATATTAGTTTTGTTTTTTGAGATTTTTATGACTTTGGTAACTAAATGGAAAGAGTTTTGATTCTATTTGAAAAAGAAAATTATTCCAGGTGCATTTTTTGTATTGTTGAACATATATAACATTATGATATTTAAAGAATTATCCGATGCAGTCTGTTAAGATACTACTAAAAATCTTGTAGTTACCAACATTAACAGAAATCCATTCTTTTTATTCAATTTGAAAACCACTCAACAGTGTTATCTTTTTTTTCTAGTTGACAATTAGAAGATGATGCCGCAAATTTTGCTTAAATAAAGATTAGATGAGAAAAATGAATTTTTGTAATTGTCGTACCTCTTAATCTTTAACGTTGTCTCAAATAATAATATAATTTTTAGTAAATGTAACGCAGACTAACAGAGTTTAAAAAAAATTCTGTATTCTGTAGTAATTAGAATTTCATGGTAAATTACACAACAAACAATAATTTTCTACATTTTACATATATTTTATTCGAGAAATGATAGTAATATTTATAAATCATAATTCTTCTCATATAGCTTTTAAACAAATTAGTTTAATAAAAATTTATTCCTAACAATGCAAATACTTTTTCCCTCATAAATTGCACCACATCCACCCACAACATCCATAACACCCCGCCCCTCCAAACTTCCTAAAAAAAGAAAACCCAAAAAACTCTCCAACCTCCTTCAAACCAACAAACTAACCTCTCTCTCGCAATTTCACCAGCAGCATCAGCCTCAGCGGCGGCCCATCTGAACTACTAATACACAAAACTCCTCGAGAACTCGCTCAACTACTCCGCGCAGAGCCAATAAATCAATCCCAGCTCTCGCAAGCCTCGAGAGCGAGCTACCGTTTGCTCTCTCTCCCGGGCCTGCTGCGCATTATCCGCACCCTGGCCAAAAATCAAACCGCGCGCCTCGTCGCCGCAGAGCAAAACCGACCCCCTCCGACTGCGGCCACATCGCGGTGAAAGTTTTCAAGTATTAGGTGAGGAGAGTAGCCCAGCGGGCAGCTCTCTGTGGCTTTCGCTCTACCAAGATGCAGATTACGGTTGCATGCAGTATATATATATATATATATAGGCTCTCTCCGCGTGTGTTCCGCGAGTGCACATAAAGCCAGAGGCGGGAGCACGTAGGTAGGTGGGGATATAGGCGCGCATACTTGAGGTGTGCATATAATGGCTGTGTGTGCAGGGGAGAGCGTAGGAAAAAGAGTATGGAGCTGAAGTGCAAAGAATTTAAGAGTAGAGTGGAGAGATGATGGCCGCTTCGTAGGGAAAATAGACGCTGCTGGAAAACCGGTAGAATGTGGAAAGCGGAGGGGAAGGCGGAGAGGAGATTGCGATGATAATGACGGCGATAAGGTGGATAAACGTTTGATTAAGCTCCCCGCTGTCGAGTGGTTTTGCCGGGTTATTTATTATTGCGGCGCGTCGGTGAGGTTTGGTGGAGGGGAATGTGTACGTGGCCTAAAATTTGTTGTGTTAAGGATTTTTAATTAAGCGCGTTGGTGATTGAATAATGTTTTTATTTATTGTGTGAAATCAGCAGAAGCTGTTGATTTTTTTCATTAGATTTGTTAGTTTTATTTGTGTGATGGTTTGTGTAAATGCGAGCGTGATTGAAAAGATAATTGTATAGGACGTGTATAGCTGCGTAAAGAGAGAATCAAACTGAAACGTATAATTACGTCTCGTGATTGACATGTTTATTAACTCTAACTTATGAGTTCAAGCAGTTGTAAGAATCAATGATTTAATAATTAATTTTGTTTTTGTAGAGTTATTTTTATGCGCTTCTAATGAAAAAATTAAGATGTTATTTTGTTTTTCTTAACATTATTTAATGAAAGGTTTCAAAACAATTGCAAAAAATAATCTCAATCCAATAATTGCGTGGAAAATAATGTATATTTAAATAATATCTTTCCTCTTACTTTTTTTCTCTCTTGTATAGAAATATATTCGAGTTCTCACTTGAATTAGAAATTAATTCATGCATCCATCATTCAGACAAATTAGAAACAATAATTAAGTAATAAAGTAGATCACAATTTTTCTTTGAGAACCATCAATGACCTTACAAATAGCTTTTCAATCTACATAAATCTTCAACAACTGAATCACCCTAATCTCTAACAATCAAAAAAGTCATTAATAATTACCAAACCATCCGATCAAAGTCCAGCCCATTCCCTCAACATCTCCAAAATCCCATCCAAAAAAAAACAAAGCCCCCTGAAACCCCCCTCACCATAACCAGCCTCACTAAATCTTCTCGCCCACTGAAAAAGCAAAAAAGCCCGTCTAGTACTACACGACAGATAGAGACTCGCTTGTGTTTTCCTTCCTCCTCCCTCCTCAAAAACGAAAGAAAAACAAAGAGCAACGCGCAGAAAAAGGTATATATGAGTCGCGCGCGAACGCGGAAGAGAAAGAAGCAGAGAGAGAGCCGGTAGTAGTAGTCCTCTCCTCTCTATATATCCAAGAGCGACGCTGGGATGTAATAATAAACTGGGAGTATACCGTATCCACGTCTCTCTCGCGGAGAAGAGAGAAGAGAGGCAGACGGGAGGAGAAGAAAAAGAAGCATCAGCGCGAGAGTTGGCTCATTCATCATCGCGCGCAGGGAGCAGACAGAGACGAAAGCGAGCGGTCGTCGCGAGCAAGAGAGAGAGAGAGTTGGGTCGTGGAGGTGGCTGCCGCGCGCTGCTTGGCCACCCACGCGGAATATGCGCGGCTGGCTCTCTACTTCTGCGAGTGTATAAATGCAAATTCGCGAGTCTGCGAGGTCTGGGTAAGTGTATAGTGAAAAATTGCGGGAAAGTTGTTGAAGGGTTGGGTGTGGGTTGGTATTGGTGGGTTAGGTGTGTTTAGGTGGAGGGTGGGGGGAGTGATTAGGATGGGGGAGGGGATGGTTTGGTGGGTTGGGAGGATGATGGAGAGGAGGTGGGTTTTTTTGGTGTTGCGGGGAGATGGGTGAGTGTTGCAACTGGTTCGAGGAAGGCGTATTGAGCTGTTGGTTGAGGAGTGATTCGTTTATGGTTATATGATAGATTTATAGACCAAATTAATAATAAAATGTCTCTGGTAGAAAATTCACCATATTCTGGGCAGAATTTTTGATCAGCAATCGTTAAAATGACGCTTATCAAGAAATTCTGTTTAAAACATTTCCAAAAATTTTAGATAAATATTATTTGACATTTGTTGACCAGAAATTCTGCCCAAAATATGGTCAATTTTCTGCCAGGGATTAGACATAGTACAAATTCTTAAAAAGAATGTTCCTTTTTTAGGTATTCAGTCTATTACCACTTTATGCAACAACAAAATAATTTTTCCAATTTAATTTGTAGGTTTGTTTATTCCTAATTGTACAAGATATTCTTAAATTGTCAACAAACAAAGTTGTGACATTCTTTATAATCGCATAAACCATTCATCTATTTTGCCTATCGATACCAACACATCGAACCAAAACAAAACATATTCAAACACACGCACACTCCAAGCACATGAAATCAAGCCGTTTAAAACCATGTCACAGCCACTTACCCCAGCATCCTCGCAAAAACACGAAGCTCAGCCATCCTTCAATCTAACCTCCGGCATCCTCGCAATACACACAGCTAGCTCTCCAGCCAATAAATCACGGCGAACACTCCAGCTGACAGCTGTCACCTCCATCTATTCTCTCCAAAGCATCTCTCTCCCAAACGATCTCGCCAAGCCAAAAATCTCAGCATCTTCCTCAGCATAACGGAACCCCAGATATCTCGGCTCGCGCTTTATTATACCGGAATAACGGTCGATATATACATAATTGTTACCTCTCCCCGAAAAGTCGGAAGGATCAGCTCCCGGGTGGTCGCACGTGCGGAGGAGGCGGAGGAGGAGCGGAGCTAGAGTGTCTGGTGACATATTACTTTTACTCGCCCCTTCCGGTGTGTGTGTGCCGGCTCTCGCGCCCGCGCGGTTTTAATTCTCGATTTCCAACACGTGTTGGACGCGAGCGCGAGGCTGGATCAACGTGTGTGTTTCATGGATGTTTGGCGATGCATATATGAGGGAAAAAAAAGAGGGAGGGGAGGGTGGGGTAGTGGTCTGTGGGCTCTGCTTAATGAAGCTGAATTGCTGTGATGTATTAATTAGAGCTGAAAGTTAAGAGTTTTCGGTTAATTTAGGGTTTGATGCGTGATTTTTCAGGGTGAGTGGTAAGTTTTTCTGGTCCACTGGGAGAAGAAGCTTTGGAAAAATTAGAATAGTGAGTGATGAAACTGCTACTTACTAAAAAAATCAGAAAATTACAATACCTATAGCAAATTTCATAAGATAGTATGGTAAATTTTATAAAACGGATCGTAATTTTTTCTACACTTGTAGTAAAATTTCCTGTAAAATATAATATTTTTTAAATCTTACCAGTATAGCCGCTTTAATATCCAATACTGTAATTTTTCAAAAGATTCATCTCTAAATAAGTTTTATCTCCCAATAAGTTTCACCAAATAATTTGTACCATTCCAGCTATTTGCTCCTCATTAATAAAAAATATTTTCATCAAAACCTTTAAACCAGCCCACAACCCAGCCAACATAAAACCACCTTCCCCAAAACTAAATTAAAACCCGAAGCGAATCCCATCGATATTCAAAAAGCTCCGCTTCCCTCGATCCTCTTTACAATTTTCGCATATACACATACCCGAAGCCAGCGCCTCTCGGCCTCGAGGAAATTTATCCTCCGCGTCCCGCTACTTAACATTCGAGTTTTGCAATGCGCGGGCTAATTTATGCGTTATACCACACCGCGAGAGAGCAGCCAGCGCGACGACAAAGAATCCCTGGCGCCTCGAGAATTTTTATAACTCGGAGAGATACGCGATATCCAGACCCCACGGTGAATAGAGAGCCTCGCTTAGAGGACGAGCGTGTATATTTCGCCTAATTTATTACGAGTGAGCGTGTATATACATACACGTGCATGCGCGAACGGTGCGAATATGTACTTGGAGAGTGGGTATATGGTGGGATAGGTTTCTGTAAGGGGGGTGGCAGGATGTTTTCCGAGTGGTTTAATCGAGTTGAGGAAAGTTTATGGTTTGCGTTGATTCATTAATTGCGGCAGTGCTGGAGCTTGATTTTTAGGTATCGGTGATTTTTGCAATCTGGCCAGAGTTGCGGTTGTTCTTGGAAGATTAAGAATGAGGGTTACGCTCGATTGTGAGTTACGGTGATAATTTGAAGGATAAAAAAACGCCAAGTATGTGTAAAATATATCGTTCGAAAAGTCAGTATTTATTATATTGAAAAAAATAAAAAAAGCAAAACACAAGCGTTTATACATATCGTTTCACTACCCGCAAGGATGACTCACTAATCCGTCCTTATATATATATCCCAGTAAAAATTCCAAAAAAGCAAACTCTTTAATTCTTACAAATTCGAGGAAGCATTTACACTCTTTACGAGGCGCTTCTCCAGTCCGTATGGAAATTAGCGGGAGCGGAGAACGAGCGCATAAACAATGTATATATCCCCCCGAAAGTCAACCAGTTTTCGGAGCGCTAAACGCGCGCGAAACGAGCCGCCTATTACCAGAAATCAACGTTTTCGCGCTCGGTATTTTACATCGACACCTTCGACTCCTTTCTTGCTTAAATCCGACATTCTCCTATAAACACCTCCTCGAAACGAGCGAAAAAAGAAATTAACGATAATAGAAAGCACTCTGAATTCGCCTCCGCGCTAACAAGTGTGGCTTGTTTTTTTAAAAAATTATGCAGGCGCGAGCTGTTTGTAAAAGCCAGCAAGGCGGATTCGCAAATTGTATGCTGATCCAGAAGTGTACACAACAAAGCATTATGAAGCTGCAGGAATAGGTATGTATACATAAATTTTAGGTGAGAGGGGCTGGAAGATAGCTCGCGCGTCATGCAGCTCAGCAGCTTTTTTCAAGTGAGAGGACCGTCTAGTTTCGACGGGGGAAAGAAGAAAAAAGAATTGGCGAGGATACTTTTTTTATTCTGGTTCAGTAATGCGGGTATCTGATTGAATTTGAAATATCGCGCGCTCGCGGGAGGAGGAAGATATTAATTAGCATTTGCTTTCGCTGTGACGCAAGTCGAGCGAGATTTTTGCCTTTTCACGAGCGGGACAACCCGGTAATAGAGTTATATTTAAGCCTTAAGCGCATAATTTGTGTAACCCTGGATTTTAAAAATTCGTTGAATTAATACTTAATTTTATTTATAGAAAGCAATACGCGAATATTCACGTACACTTGTATAAATATCTATTTTTACCGGCCAAGAAAGTTGACCTTAATTTTATTTTTATCGACAATCTCGTATTAATAACGCCATTAAATAAAACTTAAGCATACCTTACGGCACCCCCTTAAAACCCGCGTCACGGCCGAAATACAATGTATATAAACCTTCCCGGCGACTCGACAATTCCATTATTTCCCAATTCGATTCCAATAATCCAGCTTAATAACGCTCTCCAAAAAAGCCAACAATCGCCCAATGCAAAGCTTCCACCTCGAAGACTACACACTCGGGAGGATTACCAGAGGCGCGTATATACACCGATACGATCTTTTCTCACGTAAGCGCGCGCGAACAAAGAGATTTATAAATATTAAAACGATCGCCCGGCGAAATCCAGCTCGAATTCCTCATCCATAATCCCGAGCAGACATACACACACATATATAAACACATCCTAATCAGGGATTCATGAAAAAATTCCTCTCTCTAACCATCGCGATATACTTCCGCCTATAACATCCCATTAACGTCGCGCTCGCGCGACACCTTTCATATACACCCAAGAATTCGAAAAACGCCGAGACACTAGAATACCAGATATATTCCAAGGTGCGTCGCTTACGGTAGCTATGCGATAAGACACACAACACATAACCGATGAAGAAAACGAGAGAGTGAGCGCTTGTATTAGCCTAAGTACGCGCATGGTTTATTCATGCGCGTGCGTATATACACGTGTTCCGGCGCGCGCAGCCCTTTTATTAAGGCGCCCCCCACGCATATCGCGTGTGATGCGCAAATATGAGAGAGAAAGACTACGGCCCACGCGCAGCATCGCGGAAACGTTTTGTAAGCGCGTAATAGACGGTTAAACGGCGCTTTACGAGCGGAGTGTTGCATTGTGCGTGTATATACCGTAAAACCTTGCTGTTTTGTGCTTTTTTCTGCTAGAGGATGTGAGAGATGGATTGTGGATGGGTGGAGTATTAACGGATGATGGATTGTTTTTCGGTGGTTTTTTTTTTTTGAGGGAATACCAGCTGGATATTACTTAGCGGGGAAACGATAAGATTAAGCCAGTCTTTAAGTTACTTTCGTCCCGCGGCTGTGTATGTACAGATGTATCCGAGATATATTCTCCTTTGTTCCGCGGATGATACGCGGGACGGATGAATGGCCCAGCTGAAATTCTCAAGTGTGGCGCCGAGGTACTCTTGACTTTCGGGAGCTCGCTCTGCAGCCCTGACGAGTATATATATACGTAACACCAGAAGCCGAAGTGTGCGTATCTGGTTTCCCTCTTTATTTTTCCACGTCTTCATATAGACGGCCACTTTTCTCCCGTGTTACGCTCTCTGGGCTCGGTGCGCTACGAGCTCTTTCTGTGAGATAATTTTTGAGTCTCGGCAGAGCTGGTTACTACTTTTCTTTCTTTTCTCACACCGCGATGGTGAGCGGCTGGTAAAGTGTGTGGTTCACATGATTCGGATGTGGCTTTTGATCTTCTAGGGGAGCTTGAAAGGATTCTGTCTTATCGGGCTCCTAAGTGGTGTATTTTTGATGGTTGGAAAATGGGGGGATTCGGTTTCACTGAAATGGAATAGGAGCTTCCGTATTTGATAGAGTTATGATTTAATGACAGTACTAATTTGAGTTGGCATCGCAAAAGAGCTTACATATTTCACTTTTATTACAATTTTAAAACCATCAATTGCAACTATATCTTATGACTAAAACCCAAAACTCCACCATCTTCATCCAAAACAAAAACCAAAACCTACATCTTTTATAAAAAAAAAAAATCAATCCCACCCAATCAATCACCCCCAATTATACCTGTTCAATTTGCCTCCAGCTCCTCCGGGCTCCCAGCCGCGCTCGCCAAAATATCAATTCATCCCTATTCATAATAATAATCCTCTCGCAGCTTGATAACCCCGCAGCGCGTGAAAAAAACTGTCCCCGCTAATTGGGACATACCTACCTGGTCCTCCTCCCCCTAACCAATTAATAATCCCCTTTGGTTGGTACAGTGTCACGCGAAATCCACCTCGTGCCTTGTTTATCCCGTGTATATGCGTGTGGGTTTGTATATATTTAAGGTGCGAGCTGCCCACTCTACTACCGGAGAAGGCGTCAGGGCCCCCCGCTGGGTTCGATGCAGCCCGGGCCTATTTGTTATTCTAATGCCGTATTATATACATTTGCCGTGGGTGTGAAACTACACGGCTCTGTGCGTGCGTGTGGCTTATTGGAATTCTGGTGATTTTGGGGTCCGGCTGTGGAATGCGTTTGGTGTGTGGTGGCCTGTTGTGGATGTATGATTGAGATGGAAAGAGGGGTGTGATGATGGACGAAAGGTTGATTTATTATCGAAGGAACGATGAAATTGTTTATTGTTTCTTACATGGTGATATTTTTGCGTGTGAAAAAATTCACAAAAGACAAGCTGTAATATTTTTGATAATTTTACGTTACTCTTGCAGAAGCTATATACTGCCGTTTCAAGTGTAATTGAGCCCCTACACTAATCTCCACATTATAAAGATCCTACTGCCCAGGACGGGATAAAGAAATCGTCATAAAGAAAAAAACCAACGAAAAGGAAAGAATCTCTCGTCTTTTTTTCTTTCTTTTTCCCAAAGATTTCGCAAACGAGCGCAAGGGGAAGCTAGAGCCGAGAAACAAGGAGCAGCGGGCCACGAAATTTATCATGCCTCTTCACGCTGGCTTAATGTCTTTATTGCGATTTTCTAGGTATGCGACGGTCCTTATGTTTTATTGGGCTCTCTTTATCTCTCTCGATTCCAGCTAGAGCAGCGATGTGGGTATAATATACATAAAGTTGTATAAGCTCAAAATGAAATATGTATACATAAATATGCAAATCGTTAGTCAATAAATATTTGTGTTGCGTTGACAGTCATATTGACAGTATAAAATAAATTTGAGGAATTTTTTCTATTCATTAAAAAATATATACGTTAAAGCTTTGCAGTTGTCAATAATTATAGTAATCAGTTATATTATTCTATTTTAAATTTTGAAAAAAAAAAATCCTTTGTTATAGTATTGTATTTCATAAAAAAATCGTCAAAAAAGAAACCTATGTCGCTGGATTCCGATAGAGACAAAAGATGTTCTGGTAGGAATTTTGCTTTTTATTCAAGTGAATATATGTTGTGCGCGAAAAGAACAAGGCAACGCATACTTTATTTTTCACAAATTTAAAATTTTATCAAATGATAATAATTATTTAATTTTTTCACAAACTTATCATATTCATTATTATAGGATTCGTTTATAATCAGTATGTAAAGCGTTCTGCGTGCAAATGCTAGAATTTGGCTTTGTCATGTAAATAATCTCGGATTCACTCTGCAGCATCCAAAACTCCATATCATCCGGATAACGAGTAACTGCAAATACTGATCAAATTATTTAGGTTGTAGATATTCAATTAGTTAGGTTTTAGATAAAACGTAAGTATTTAATTAACAATAACTAATTATCTTCTTTAGAAGTTATTTATGATTTTAAAAAGCCCTAAAGAAACCTTACTACAATAGTTTATGTTAAGGAAACCTAGCCAAGTCCTAATTATTATCTAGTTAGTTTCCTATTCGACATGTTGCGCTTCAGTCCGGATCCTAATAACCACGAGAACCAACAAACACTTTGCCATGGCGAAGGGCAACATATCCAGCAGGTGCGGCTCAGTGCTGATCTGAACGTCCGCGATTCGATCGATCTTACGCCAATCCATTAGACGATTTCGTGGAACAGCTATGACAAGATCGTGCGGTTGATGGTCGAGAAAAAAGTAAACCTAAACGTTCAAGACGCGGAGGGCCAGCTGCCGCACTTCACGGTGTTTTAATGTGCCAGAGCTCCTAAACGCCAATGGTTGAGTAGATGCATAGGAAGATCAACGTCCGATTATGATGTAAGATACAAAATGGTTGAATATTCATTCATTTCTACTTTATGGTTAATCTGTAAGAAATATCGATTTTTGACAGTCTTAGCGAAATATTTCTTCTAACTATATAGAAGTCGAGTGGTAGTAAATTTTAATATAATATCACAAAATAGTACTTATATAAAATAACGTAGAAAGGGTTGTCGCTCATATTTATCTTTTAACAAAATCCGGATATTATATTAAAATCACAAAAATAGGAAAATTTAAAGATAAAACCTTTGCAGAAATTTTTATTACCAAACACATTTTTTAATTTCCACTTAGCTATATAACTCCACACCATATGATATTTAAAAAGTCAGTTCAGTTTAGCCATCGTGCGTGTATGAATTATCACAACGCCGATTACGATGACGACGTTGCGGAAAAAATATACCGCTGAAGTTTGGGAAAAAAAATTTCGGACGAAGCCTGCGCTCGAGGATTTTGGGTATATACATTTGTGTGTGTGCGAGCGGATGATTTAGTGGGTGGGCGCGCTGATTTATTCTGAGATTATTTCGAGGATATTATTTAGGTAGGATTATGGTAGGTACTGGGAGAATGAATATCGGCGAGTTATAAGATATTAATAGGTTTTTATTTATGGTAAGTTGGCGACGATTAATATTGACTTTTTACGTGGGATTTTAGTTGAGGAATTCTTTGTTACGGTTAATAAAATTGTTTCTTGTTTACCGAACTGTCGCTAGTGAATTATCGGCTGTAAAAACTTTATTACGGGTTGCCGCTTGATGGATATTAAGATAATTAGGATGCATAAGCGATCGTAAAAGTAATTATATATAGCAAAATATGCATGAGCTGCAACATAATTTTTGTAGATAATGGACTCTCTAATTATACGTTGATTACAATAAGGCACATGACTACAGAAAATTTTTGAATAATATAGACAATTACATATTTTTTAATTAAATAAGTCTCTATATAGAACTTTTTATTTTCCACAGAAAAATAATACACTTATTAAATTATAAGTTAAATAAAAGCAAAGCAAATTAACAAATTTAAGTCTCAAAAATTAAAGTAATCAAAATATTTACGCCGTATTTAAAACTCTATTTCAGTGCAAAAAAATCCACAATCCCATAAAAACTTCATCATCCCAAAACAATTTTCCCTCAAAAACTCCAACCACCGACAAAAACTCTCTCACTCAACCGAACACCCCCAGCCTCTCTCACCGCCTTTTCCCCAGCCTCAGAGAAAAACAACACCCCCCCCCCCCTCGACACTCTCTCCACAAAGAAAACGGGCGCAGAAGTCGATAACCAGCTCGTCGTCCCGCGCTCCTCCGTTTTTTTCCTCCGCCACCTTAATCCCCCTCCCTCCTTACACTCCCCCGCCTCCAAGTACTTACAGGACAAAGGCCGCTCTAATCGAAATTAGTTTTTTAATTGGGGAACGACTTATTTAGTCGTTAGCCGGGCGAGCGCCGAGGTAAGGATACTTACTTGCGCGGGGCTATTCCCTTTTTCTTTGTTTTTTCTTTCGTCGCGACGCGCACACCCCCGCTTGGTACGCGAGAAAGGGGGGGGGGCGTCGGGTGTATAACGATGATTGGCTCGTTAAGGAATCGACTGCGGAACGTCCCAGGGCGCGCGTTTTATCGTCCGAGGGCTAATTTCTCCTTTATTTAAATGCGAGCCGGGCTCTTGTACTTACAAGTTGGAGGTCGAAGGTGTAATGGTGGGACGGGAATGGATTCTTCTGCGATTGATTTTTCGGGTGCGTAGAGTACGGTTACAGTGTATTATTTTACTTGTAACTTTTTGATTTTATGTAATGACGTATTATCTATATAAAACACTATATGCATACGTATACTCCCGGTGTAAAAGAATTTGCGTAGGATGCATCCGTATTCGCTAATGGCATTAACCGTACCGACAGACAGAACCAATGAGATTACAGTATTTAAAAAAAAATACCACTTAATTATCCCTACCTGTACCGTACATACATATACCGAGTGATTTCACGTATTATACACTTACAACACGCAACGTTGTGAAAAGGCCGCGCGCGAAACATTGAAAAATAAAAGCATATCGTTCCGTTTATCCTCGAAAATTTCGAAAACACGAGAATTACTCGCACGCCCAGCGTTTAAGCTCAAGCGCGCAAGACGCAGACATGGCCGCCAAACGCGCGAGCTCCACATTTCGCTCGCCGCGGAGTATTAAAACGATAACTGCGCGCGCTCGCACCGAAGTATAGCATATAATTATGAATAATGCATAAAACAGCGCAGACCTCACGTGGAAGCTCTTTAAAGAAAAAAAACGCGCAAATACCGATTCATCGCGTTGAAACCGAGCCAGCCGTCCACGCTTGCCCTAGTATTCAGCACTTAAAAATAAAGTTCCCGAGAAAACAATTCAGACTGCGAAACGTCCTTAAGTAAGTCCGCGTCTTCTCTTAATCGCTCTCGCCATCGCTCGCAGCTTGCCCCATCGATTTTCACCGCGAACCTAAAGCTCCACCTTCCCTCCGCCATCCAAACAACTCGTTCCTTACTCTCAAAACGACACCGACAACCATCTCCATACACACAGCACCCCGAAGCATTGCACCATCACAGCTAAGGTATATAATGAGCAAAGAAGGTGGGGGATACGAGCGTAATTCGCGCGGCCGAACGTCTATCTCTCTGCCCCTGGGGAGGAGGAGTCCCGGATAATTCCGCGATTATCGCGCGACACAAGAAGCGAGAGTAGCGCGCTGAAACGCTCGTTTTTCACGCGAGAGAGGGAGAGTATAGAGCCGGCGTTGCCGGCGGGAAAAAGCGCGCGCTTTATAATCGCGCCGAGAAATCAAAGAGCGCCGCGCCGCTCTGGCAGGAGAGCCGGATGAATAAATTCCGCGCGCGCGCGGCGCTCGTTTTTTCTTCGGGAGCGAGAGAGGGCCGCTTTTTGCGCCGAGCGCTGCGCGGACGACTCGTGCGGTTGCAATTTGCAGGCTATTAGAGGGCTTGGGGTGTGTGTGTGTGTGTGTATGTGTGTGGTGTTATAGGAGGAAGTTGGACGGATGGATATGGATGGATGGTTTGTGTGTGTGGATGGATTTATAAGATCTGGCTTTCGGTGAGTTTTTAGAAATGAAGTGAGTTTGATAGTGGGAGTGTTGGGTTAGTTAAATCTGGTTTTGTAATGGTGAGACATAGACTATATCCCTGGTAGAAACGTTCCCCATTTTTTGGCCAGCGGATGACCGATTGTGAAGAATTAGACATCCACTAGCCTAGTTTTAACCACTACTTGGTTAATTTTATTGGGAAAATTTCTTGCAGGGATAATATTTAATATTTTATTTATATAATATTTTCTGTTGTTTACGGCAATTTTGAGCAAGGATAATCATTAAAACGTATTCTATTTATGTAAAATTTTAAGACTTTTATTGTGCTAAGTTGTGCTATTTTTACAATTCTATACGCCAAATCTTTCTCTTTCCGAAACACTCAAACGTCGTTATGTCTTAATGACACATAAACCCCAATCATCCCTCAACACCAATTACACCAAACCGAATAACCAAACCAAAAAGAAACCATAAACTCCCTCCACCCCCCCCCAACACTCAAATCCCAGATAAAACCAGAAAACTCTCCCTACACACAGCTCCCATAATCGCCCTCCTCTCCTACAAACGACATCAGCGTTCATATACGCTAGCCCATCGCGTGCGACAAAGACACCCGGCTATAAGTACACAGCCGCGCTCTCGCATACATATATACATAAGATGGCGCAAGCTCTCCCGCTTGCGCGATATCTTCTTCCTCGTTTGGCCGCGCGGCGGGGGTGGCTTACTCGCCCTTCCACCCGCTTCTTTCCTCCCCCCCTCTCCTCGTCTCGCGCTCTCTCTCTCTCTCTCGAATAAGCTTCTTCTCTACGGCTGGCCTTCCCCCCTTAGCCCGCGATGGCGAACGCGCCCGCGCGCGCTCGTGTCTTTATATATATATATAGAGGCGCTCGCGCGCGCGAGGGGCCACCCCCGTTGTTCGGTCGATAAAACAATTGCCCGGGGGATAATCGGCATTATTTACGCCGGATTCACTCGGCCGGGAGATTTCCAGTCCCGGGGATTCGCGTCTAGGTTGTATGTGTGTGCATGTGTGTGCGTGTGTGTGTGCGTGGGTGTGTATATTTACCGATGGACTCGAAAGAGAGAGGAAGAGAGATAGAGTCGTTTCTGCGTTGTTTGCGCGGAGCTTGCAAGCACGGCAAGCCGGCAGCTTTCCGAGAGCGGATGGGACATTGTAATTAGGTTGGGATTTATCGTCGGCGTATATATAACGCGGCCCGTTGATAACTTATTCCTTCGTCTAAGAGAGCTCGCTCGAAATTCAACGGAAAACCCAAATTCGCCCGACGTTTTACTCCCCGCGCGCGCGCTTTACGACCTTATTCAAGCATAAAAATAACAACGAAAAAGCCAATAACGCATCGGGAAATTATACGAAAAAAAACACACTCATTCGGCTCGGAGCGCAACGCGCGCGCGGCTGGAACAATCGCTCAAAATCCGTCCACTCCGAAAGCGATTCCGGCCGCGAGATAAAAACCATAAAGCACACACGGCCGCTGCCCATGTGCCGCATTCAATCCTTTCTCGCGCGCGGCGCAGATGCAAAAGATATACGACCGCGCGTGTCCGCATATATATATATATATCCAGGCTTGCCAATATACATACACATCACAGACACACAGGCAGAGACAGCGCGCAAGTATACTGGCCGTCACTCGGCACGGTTTCAATTTCACCGCGTGTGTACACATGTGCGCCCGCTCGAGGCCGCAGTCACAACAGCAGGCAAACAGCGCATTGTTTCTTTGGAAAGCTCCCAGTGTATATAGCCTGCGCCCTAAGAGAAAAGAGAGAGAAGCCAACGGTAGATCCTTGCGAAATCAGGTCCGCCGCTCTCTCTCTCGTATAAGCCCCGGCTGATCTCCTGCTCGCGCTTATCCCCGCAATCCGCAAGTGGCCCCAATTAGATACGTCACGGGATTTCGGGGACGTCAGGTCTCGCCGCGCAAATTTCTCCCTCGGGCTGCTGTATAGAGGGACACGAGAGTCGCCCGTAAAAGTAGCCAGGAGATTTTCTTGTTGGGAGAAGGGAGGAAAAAGACACGATAGGCCGAGAGGTGCTTTTCTTAATTTCTTATTCTATCAGGGAGGCTCTTGGCAAGCGCCGGTGTCTGTGTATTAGCCGCGATTTATGTGGATAGGTCCGGCGTTTTTGCGCCGAGGGGAGGATTCGCTCTCTGCCATTTATTCGGCGATTAATTCTTAAAGAGCCGAGGAGGGTGATGGGGAGCTTTCTTTTCGTTTGCGCGGCTGCTGCTGGCTTAATTAAAAAGCTCGCGGGTGTAGATATGCCGGGGGATTGGGTGGAGAGATTCGGAGAGTTTTTTTGGGATCTGTTGGTGTTGTGGATTGTTATTGTTTGAGGGAGGGTTTTTCGGGTGAGTGGTGGATGGGATTGTGATGGTTCTTGAATTATATTGTTTTGTTCGGTTAATTGTTGAGATTTTTTTGATAAGTTTTATGTGCTGATGTAATCCTCACTGTTACATCAAGTTCAATGAATTGTAAGTAGATTGTTGTTTACTCATGGGAGATTTCGGACTGAGTCTCATCAACAAGCTTAAAAATAGTAATAAACTAAAAACCAGTAGAATAAAAGAACAAATTCAAAAGTAAATCTGAAAAAAGAAAAGCTTTCATATATCTTGACCAAAATTGTATACCGTCAGTATACTGCAGCTCACTTCACCTTTTGCTATGTTGAAAAACCCTTCCACACCACCCGTGAAAATCCACCCTAAACCACCCACCATACCGCAATTGACTTTCCACCACCTCTCAAAAAAAAATCGTTAGTCACCAGGAAACCAAACTCCCGCCAATTTTTCAACTCACACTTGCCGTGCATCGCATCCATATAATTCACATCCTTAGCTCGCGGCGCGCCACTTACCCCGCCATAGGCACATGCATAATAAAGAAACGCACACAGCTCCCCCTCCTCAACCCATCGATTCACTGGAAAAAGACATTATTCCACACTCTCCTACCTTATTACAAAGAGATTTTCCTCGGAATTACACAGAGCCCCTCGAGCTAGTCGTCCCGAGTCTCCTGCGCCGATGAAACGGCTCTTACGCACCTAATCACGATATCATGCAGTCTCCGCGCCAATAAAAGCCGGAGAGAGATGCGCGCCGGCAGATTAGGCCTCGCCTCGAGCGTGAAAATCTGCGAAAGTCGCGCGCGCGCGCGGAAGCACGCAGGAGAAAGACGAAGAGCGCGCTTATATAGCTCCCCTCCTCTCTCTGGCCCGCGGGGGCTAGCCCCATTACTTTGGGAGATTACCCAAAGTGACTGGCTCCGCGCGCGCTCTGGGGTTGTCGCAATTAGGGTGGGTTTACGCGCCCAGCCTCCCCACGGGAGCGGAAGAATGAGAGAGAGGAGGAGAGAAATTCTTCTGATCTCTCTCGGGTGTATGAGTGTGTATACAGGCGTACAATTTTATTATTGTTGGGTAGGCGGGGGAGGACGCGTGTAGGCTTGGGTATAATAAAGATAGATTATACATCGTAAAAATATTAGTTCGATTTCTGGGAGAGGGGAGTTTGATTATCCGGTAGATATTTCAGCGATTTTCGCTGAGACGAGAGGGACGGATTATGGGTCTGGAAGAGCGCGAGGGGAGGTACGAGTATGCATTTGTGTATGTGTGTGCGTGTGTGTATTCGTGTGTGTATGTGTGTGCGTGTATGTGTGTGTGTGTGTGAAGTCGCAGAAAAGAGAAGGGAAAATAAGCCAGTGGAATAATAATACGAGTTTCCGAGCGTCTTATTATTTATGGGCAGTATAGAAAGATGAATTGCGATTAAAGTATCAATGGTTTCCGGGAAAAAAATTACGCTGCACTTACGCTTAATTCGATATGTCGATATTACGTTGGCATGCATATTTCAATATGCACTTCTGGTGAAAATAAACTTTTGTCAGGGTAATAAGGATTTTGTTGGTTTATGCATACGCGCCTATTTAAGCGATGCCTGATGAATTATAACGGCGACTTATAAATTAAAGATGAACATCTGTATATTACAATAAGATCTTCAGAAGAGCCTCAAGTATTCATTTTCTCTTACGCTCATGTACAATTAATATATAATTTGTCAATAATATTTTTTACAACTCTGCAAAATTTGAAAAAAAAATCTTGGAACATTCAAACAACAACTACACTCGCGAACAAGATGATCTAGCTTTCGCAACAATGCGAAAATTCCCAGTGAGAGTGAGAGAGTAAGAGAGAGAGAGAGAGAGCGAGAAAAAGAAGAGAAGGAGGAGACTCAACAGCGAAGAAGCGCAAGTCAGACAGGAAGGGGCGTAGAAACGCAAGCGGAAGACGCGAACGCGCGCTCCTCCATGTATAATCCAACGAGCGAACAGGCGCGCGCATGGCTGAACGTATAGAAGTCAGCCTCTCTCTCTCTCTCTCTCTTTCTCTCTCTCTTTCTCTCTTGCGCAGCAGCTCACAATGGATTGATATACATATTTGCCAGCTCGAGCGCGCGCGCACCAGGCGTGTCACTCACTAAGTCAGTCAGTTATACGGCCGCGCGCGCGTTGAGCGGGGGGTGCATGCGTAATGAGGCTAGCAGCCGCCATTCCTTCGCTCAGCTCTCTCTCTCTCTCTCTCTCTCTCTCTCTCTCTCTCTCTCTCTCTCTCTCTCTCTCTCCTTTCCGCGAATCATCCCTCGAGATATACACCGAACTCTCACCGCGTCTCTCTCTCTCTCTGTTCTCGGCTGATGGCCTCGTAGATTATGCTCTCTCTCTCGCTCGCTCTCCCTCTTTCTATTTATCTGCGATGCCTTTTTTATGTAAAGACGAGAGCGCGCGAGGGAGTTTCCGGCGAAGTTGTGGATGTGCTTAGTAAGTGTTTCGTGAAAAGAAAGGAGGAGGTGGGAGAGAGAGGAGAGCCGGAATTTTATTAATAAAAGAGCGGAATGCGCCCGCTCGCTTGTGGCTGATAGACCGTCGGAAGGTGTCCTCTGCCCTTAAATTACATCAACGTTTGCCCTTAAAAATATCGAACTCCGCTAAAGAATCGTTTTGTTTAAACAAATAAACAGTAGCAACTTCTCGCCTTATTATACAAACCAACATTCTCTTCGCGAAGCTCGCTTAAAAAATTCAAAAAAAGAACTCCAGCCCCGCCTCTTATCTTCAATTTACTCGTTTCTCTGCTCCGCGCCGTTGTTATCTCGACGGCTTTCCCACTTTAAGGTCCAGAATAAAATCCTCACGTTCTCGCGCAGACTCTCTCTCTCTCCCTCTCTATCTCTCTCTCTCTCGTCAGATCCAACCCTCGTCGCTCCCGCTTCTCTTCTTCCTCATTTGAATACACGGCGCGTAACGACGAGCCCCCCCCCCTCCCTCGCTCTCAATATGTACCCAAACAAGCGACGGATCGACTTTGCAAAACTGTTTGGACAAACTGTCAGAGAGCCCAAACTACAGGGGCGGAGAGAGAGAAAGACAGGGCAAACAACTCTTAATCCGAACGATTTTCGGAAGGGGGGGGGGGATAGACCGTGGGTGCTTGGCCTTATATTGATAGTTTGTCTTTCGCGATTAGCATAACCGCAGCTGCATTGTGCAGGCGGCTCTCGTAGAGAGACAGTGGCTGGAGGAGAGGAGGAAAAAAAAATGGCCGGTAATCCGATTAAGGTTGCGCCGCTGTATACGGCGGGGGTGTAAAATGTAGATGAAAGGGCTGGAGCGCGCGCACGCCAGCTAGCTTATGGGCCGGCAAGCTGTTTCTCGCTCGGCTCGTTTTGGTATTGTGTGCCGAGCCGGGGGGTTGTTATTAATCTATTTGTCTTTGAGTTAGCCGGCAAATGATGCGTATCGTCATTGGTGGTCCGGGTGTGGGTGAGAGTTTTGGTACATGTGGCTGTGGGGTGTAAGAAGGGCTGTAAATGATATCGTTTTGACTCGCGTACTGCTTATGGTGGATGATGAATCGTTTGGGATGGGAATTTAGAAAAGCAAGTGGATTTATTTATGCACTATTGTGTTATTAAGGATGTACCTTAAGGACTCGTTAGGGAATTATAACGACTCATTTCGGGGAATTGAGAGTGACGCGCAAGCTTTTTCTATAAGATACGAGTGTCTTGAAAACGTATTCGTAATTAACATAATCATATACAAAATTATTTTAGATGGCAAGATTCTTCACTATCTGCATAATTCAACCACATTAGCATCGACGGCAAAAGCACCTACATTTTCCTACATACCACAAAACCACAACTATATCAAGCCCACATCAGACGTCAACGTAAAAACGCTAAGAATAAGTAACTCAAATCGCGTTCCCACACTCGTCCATCAGCGTCAGCGAGCATCAAAAAATTTCTGCTAAAACCCCATGACTAAAGCGCGCGCCACGGAGATCCATCTTCATCAGGCGCTTAAAGAGCCGGGGCGCGCAGCCATTCCTAAAAAGCCACATATACCTCGGCTCGTCAACGCGCGCGCGCATTCCGCTTTCAAAATTTCGCGGCCGCATCAGGTGTTTCGAAGAAGAGCAATATCCTAGGCGGCCTATCGCCTCTGGAGATCAGCTCGCGCGAGAGCAGACGTTTCGTGTGTAAACGAGGTGGGCGGCCGAGCGCGCGTTTGGAGATTTCGCTGCGCGCGCGCGAGAGGAATAATGCATTCGTGAGAGGCAGACTGACGCGCCCTCGTAAAAGGGAAATAAAACGAGGCTGCGAGCACGCCTGGGTTTTCTGCGCTGGGGTTTGGCCTGCGCGTTGGTTTTCTTTGGGCTGATGGAATAGAGTAGTGGAATAATGGAAGGTGTAGATAGTTTTTTGAGTTTTTGCTAGATGGGACGATGATTTTGGATGTAGGGTGTGACTTATTTGGTGGAATGATTCGTTGTGGGTTACTGTTTAATTTAATTTTTGTAAAACAGGACTACCGCAAATTGTGAAGTCAAGGGCTATATAGAGACAGTTATTGTAATACGATTTATCTAGTTCAGTTGAAGTGACTTCTAAATAGTATTCATTACAATAATAGAACTAGCTCCAATCGCATAATCAATATTATTTTATATTCAAGACGGAAAATTTGCGTTTTTCCACCCATATGAGACTGGAAGATCGTATAGAATTTTCCGACACGTATTCAGAAAATGCAAATTTCGGCTTTTAAGACTTTCATCCAGTGAATTGTATCTTGCGACCTGATATGAACCCAGAAAAACAAATTTTCTTACTTCTAGCAGTTTCCACTCTTGTAATATTATTTAACATTCAATTTATTACTCGTTCACGAAAAGAAATTTTCTACATCAAAAATTACCATACTAATACAGTTACGATAGTTTCGATGCAACATTTCGCATTTGTCAAATAAGTAAAAGGTGCATTAAGTGCATTAATGTAATGATATATGAAAAAAAAAATAATAATAAATTTAAAATCAAGAAATTGAAAAAAAAAAGAAAAATAATTTTAGCTTTATAGCTTTTGTGTTTATCCACAATAAGATCTGCTCACGCCATCTGTTGATCTAAATTTAAGTGAACCTTCTTCGAGCATACTCCACCGGTAATAAAGTAACTGCACATAGATGATGTTCAATAAATTTTCGATTGAATTTAACATTCGTTGATAATTATTTGATTTATGATTAATAACAGTGTAACAAAGTAATATTAAAAATTATACCAATTTTAAACATTTGCTAGAGGGTATTGGTACAACTTTTACTGTACTACATTACAATTTTTTGGGTAGATGCAATCCACGTTTGATCCACGTTTGTCGTGCTAATATTGCAATAATTATCCCAGAAAAAATCTTTCCGTAAATACAAACATTAATACAAATTCTCAAATTCTTGAAAAATTAAAAAAAATTAATTTAATTAATTATTTATATTATTGACAATATTCATAAGTCCTTCCATTTTTAATTCACCTTCAGATCACAAAAATTTCCTGGATTGATGATTCGAAGCTTAATTATTTCAGAAGTGATTTTTAATATCTAAAAAAATTTAATGTTCGCTCTCATTCTTTTCTTATATCTTTCTATATCTAATTTAATCAAGTAAAAACAAATTTTAGAGATTAGTTTAAAACTACATGTCAATGGGTTTATACATATTTTAGGAAATTCCAAATCAAATTCGAGAAGAAAGATAAGATAAAGAACACTTTTAAAAATGTAATTTTGCATTATAAAAGCGTTAAATTAAGAAAATATTTCATACATTTCTAGAATCGCTTAGAAATTTCTTGTTTTATTTTATTTTCTTTACTTACACTAACATCTCCTAATCGTAGTTTTTCATTCATATAAAATTAAATAAGTTTAAACTGAGTATTACTAGTTATAATCCACCACGTTTCTGTAAATTTCATTCCACTTGAAAAATCAATAATAAAATCATAATGAACCTCAAAATCACTGTGGTTTTCCGCAAATCTATAGAAGTCTATTCCCGATCCTCACACTTCGGATCATCTAAACATCCTATTGTACTGTCGAGACATAAATATATAACATTAACGACCTCTATAGTTGAAAAAGAGCCAGCCCCAATTCTCGCATTCGCGTGAAAATTCGTTAAAAATGAGCTTTAAACGATCCATTGTCGTATATATCCGAGCGCTCTCGAATCAAGCCTCCCCACAGGCCCCCATTATTCAAAAGCTACTACCTCGTCCACGTGGATATATACACATCCCCAAAAATCACACACCTTGATACACGCTGAACAACAGGACAAGCCTCCCCTCTATTCAAATTTGAAAAATATACTAGTAACGCCATATATACGCAAACGTCACAGGCGTGCTCGTGTCTATTTCTCCGAAATCATCGTGCACACAATGCGGACTGTGGGCTGTAAACACCGCGGGGATTTCGGTCCAGAAGACATATATCGCATCCCTAGCATTTCGAGAATACGCGCTCAACACGTAGTGGAGCCTCGAAAGGTCACTGCGGGAGAGCGAGCGATAATATTTTGATGAATATAGGATCGTTCGTGGTATAGACGCTAACGTATCTCGTTATATATAGTAGAAATGTTGATTTTGCCTGTACCCTCCGAAAAATTTAGTGTTATTTTCGACAAAGTGTATTTTATAATGTATTATTATAACTTATCACAAAATGAAGATTCTAAGTGTGTTTTGATTAGGGGTGTGCGGGTACCCGAAAAATCAGGCTATCCGTGATAAAACCCGACCCGA
Source organism: Eupelmus urozonus (assembly GCA_900480035.1). Lineage (NCBI taxonomy): Eukaryota > Metazoa > Arthropoda > Insecta > Hymenoptera > Eupelmidae > Eupelmus > Eupelmus urozonus. The sequence continues at coordinate 376 of UELX01000627.1, read as the reverse complement.
CGGGTTCGGGTCGGAAATCGGATTAGGTCGGGTAACCCAAAATGATCGTGGGTAGCCCGAAGATAACAGATAGCCCGAAATTGACGGGTAACCTGAAATTATCGGGCATACCTTTTACACCTTGAGCTTCAAATCGTAGATATATATTCGCAGTCATCTTAATAAGAAAAGTTCATTTTAAATCGGTATCTCAAAGAATCCTCTGTGTGCACATGCCTTTGAAAAAAGAGCCTCGAGTGTAAGTATAGAAAATAGTTATTTTCGATACAAGTGCGAGAAAGTGATTATTTAACCTCGTGTTAGTCTAGGAGCCAGGGGGGGTTTCGTAGCCGATGGAGGTCCCCAGATCCACCGAAGCTTTTCTTTAGTATTTTTG
>UELX01000626.1:0-67867 GCA_900480035.1 Eupelmus urozonus | reverse complement strand
TAAAATGACTCTTATCTAAAAATTCTGAAAATGCTTTAAACAGAATTTCTAGATAAGTGTTATTTTAACGTTTGTTGTCTAGAAATTCTGCCCAAAATCTGGTCAATTTTCTACCAGAGATGAAAAATCGGTTATATTTTTATCAAACGGTTAAATGATATGATGATCCTTACAACAACAATACGTCTAAACAGTCAATTCTCATTTATTTATATGCAAAATGACCGTTTCAAATTCTTTTCGTCATATTAGTCATAAAACAAACAATTTGAATACAACTAATGTAAAAACCTGATAAATAATTCTTTTCATCAATTATCTTTGCAAAATAATCATTTCTCAAATATTTACGTGATCGAACGTTTATTATTTTAAATAAAGAAGTATCTGAGGGGGAAATATCTAATTCGACATGAGAAAACACATTCTTAAAAAAAAAAAAAATTGAAAATCTATAGAATTTTAAATATTTTCCAGAAAATTTATCTATATATACTATACTATGTTCATTAAATAGCCAGAGAAAAATAATCAGTAAATAAAAAACATTTCTAGATTTTTTGAGCTATTGTCAGCTATGAAAACCCTTTTGCCTCTTGGATTAAGGAGCAAAATCTTTTCAGTAGATCTGGAATAAAGCTTTAGAGCTATTACAAGACTTTAACAGTATTAAAAGCTCTTGATAACATACTGATATACACCATCAAGATTTTCATAAATGTGAATTTGTTTAGTAAAGTGTGATTACCTGTATACTAAACCTAAACTCCTCCATCTCTGCCCCCTAATTTTTGTTTAAATAATACAAATAAGTTTTAAAAAACATAATGATATTCCAATAGTTTCATTTCAATAATATTTGCATATTTTATTATATTATTTTTCCAAAAATTATCTTTTTAAACGGTTCTATTTTCTATTTAATTTTGTTAAAATTGAATGATATTAAGTAATAACTAGGAAATTAAAAATACTTATCAGTCCCACTGTTACTGTTGACTGACTGTTTTAGATATACATAAAAATTTAAATATTATGCACTACATCTTAAGGTGCACTTACCTAATAAGCTCGTTCTATATTTACCATATTGTTGCTGGGAATTTGCTGGAAAATGGAATTTAGCTAAAAGTTTTATAAATCTTGTGTCTCATCACATTTATACGAAGGAACTTAGGGCCCCTAGATTGAACCAAACAACACATATTGGCTTAATTAAAATATTTAAATTTTTAATAATAAAAAAAAAAATAAAAATATTATTAAAATAATAGTATTTAATAATCAGAAAAAAATTATATAAAGTAAAAAAATAAAATAATTTTTATATATAAAGCACTTTCTATAAAGTAAGTTCTTAAATACGTGATAAAAACAAGTAATTAAATTTTGACAATGAAAAGTAAGTAACTATTTAAAATAATTAAGAATATACTTAACACTTTTTTCAAGACCATTTTCTACACGACGTAAGTAAAAAATCGTAGTAAAAAATCTGCGGTTAACTTATGCTCAAAGCCTAAACGTTTTTTGCTCTTAGTAGTCTTAACGTGACTAGCTGTTATAACTAAATTATTATTCGATTGGAAAGATACAGGCTGTGCCAAACTATGTCAAGCTTAGATAAATAAGTCTAAATACTTTTCCCAAAAATTAATATTTTGGAAACTAAGTTTTTCTGAAAAATTTATGATTTTTAATTTTTCTGCTATACAATATTGGATATATTCTAAGTATATTATTCAAAAATTATCTAACCCAAGAATTTCTTTCATCGCCAAAACATTAAATATAAAAGTTGTAAAATTAAATTTATTGTTTTTCTTTTATTTAATATGCAATGAAAACGAAAAAAATATTATCATTTACATAAAAATCAATAAATAAGTGAATATTCAAAGTTTTAATGTTTATATTATAAATGAAAATTTTGAACTAAAATTATTAATTATAGTATTAACTTTTAATTGTTTTTCAAAATAATAATTTTATAAATACCAAAATATTGAAAATAATTAAATTCTTTTCAAATGATTTTTTTCTTGCTGTTAGTAATGTTGATACTTTTTTAAAAACATTAATAAAATTCATATTGCTATATTATAAAGTAAAAAGATTTTATTAAATAAATTTTTTAAAAATTGTTGGAATATACCTTCATTGATGTGAATACAAAATATCTATAAAATTTGAAGTAACATATTTTAAACATGTGAATTTGCAGGTATTTTATATAAAAGAGATATATTTTATAATATATTTTTAATTATTAAGGGAAAGGAAGATATACAAAAAATAATACGGCAAAATTTTCTAATATCGAATTTTATTACAACTTTCTTAATATTCATAATAATATTTATTATAGTATTTGATCTGTGATGTTTATTGTAAGGTAATGCATTATTATCAAAACTAAATGAATAAAAATAATCAAATAAATATTGAACAAAATTGTCATACATAATATTTTTATTTTGAATAATTGAAATAATGTTTAAAATCTCACAAATTTGTTCAGTTTAATATTTTATGTAAAGACCATGGTACCATGTGTGATGTCACACAGAACAATGAACATTTTTTATTTATACATTTACAATTACATAAATATTAATATATTATTTTTATTTTGTTCTATAATAAATTATACCATTATTTCCTTAAAAAAATGAAATTACAAATAGATAAGTATTGGTTTAAAGTGTATAATATTATCACCAGAAATTTCCGTCATTATCTTTTTCTATTATGCTTTAGTAATGACTAAGAATATCAAAATGGAATATTATCGCAAGTTTATTACATAAAAAGATACATAAATTGAAAGACAAATAAATTATTTACGAATGCATTATCAAACGTTGGTTCAATATTTGCAATTATGTAATATTTAAAATTGATATTATTTAATCAATTGTAGTAATTGTTGAAAAATATATTGAAATAAAATCCCGCTGATAAAACTAAGAAAACATATTAAATAAACGATTGGCAATATTGTATTGTGTGCGTATAACTAAATTAAAAAGAATGAAAAAAATCTTGAATTTGGCATATTCAAAGTATTATCAATTTTTCTTTGAATCTTTATATTTTTATAGTTTATTCTATTTTATAATATATTTTATTATTTTTTGATATTTTAACGAATGCTAGTCAAAATATACATATACAATTTTAAATTTCATATAAATTCTATTTTCTTAATATTTACTTTTTTATATTCGTTTACCACAATTAATGCTGTAGTAAATGGAAGATTTACTTTAAAGGAACTTTTTTGATACAAATGTCCTTAAAATTCGTCTAATTATTATGAAACTTTGGAAGATTATTAAATTAAGTTTTTGCTACAGTGTGATGATTTTAATTTACATATTATTTATTAGATTAAGAATTTATGATTCTTATAGATAAAATCATATTTTCGTCATTCTATTTGTGGAATACTATTCCAAGATTAAATTTTTTATCGTATTCGAAATTTTCGATGACACTTAGAGATTAGAGTATCATCAGTACTTTTTAAGAAAATTTAAAGACTAATGTAATTGACATGCTTTTTATATAAAAAATACAGCAATAAATTTTTATATTTTGTACAATATAATTCTACGTTGAAAAAGTATTTATGTACATTCGCATGCAACGAACAATAAATCGAACGAGCGTGCGTAGGACTTGCGTCGATGAAACGTAGGACCCTCAGCTTATACCATTATGATTTTCTGGACTGATAATATCTCGGACATCCTGGAATGAATGTAGTGTTGCATTTTTTGAAATTCAAGAATTTTTACTCAACATAATACAGTTTTATTTTATTAAATATGTATAATATTAGTTTCTTTGGTTAGTTTTTTGTTGTTAGTGTTATTCTTCAAAATGTTATCTTTAATTTCAAAAAATGTAATGCACGAACCTGTAATCGTTGATATTGTCCTTCTTTAATCTTCTTTTTTTCTTCATTTTCATTACTTATTATTTTTGCTAAATTCTCCTCCTCTAAAGGTCCCATACTCCAGCCACCTTCCCCGTCAAAACGGAGAATCAATTTGTGATATTTAGATAGAGAAGCTACTCGATGTGTAATAGTCAATAAAGTTATTCCTTTTTTCTTAGCAGTCTCATACATTGCGCCCTCGGCTTCGAGACTCACAGCACTTGAACACTCATCAAGTAGTGCATACTGCGGGGCATGGTAAAATAATCTTGTCATAGCTAATCGTTGCTTCTCTCCTCCCGACAAAGTCGAGTCCCAGTCGCCAAGAGCATCTAGGCCGTCAGGTTCTCTTTCTACGAGTCCTCGAAGATCAACTAAATCTAGTAATTCGAGTAGCTCTTCATCGGAACATTCGTCTTTTGTGCATTCCGCGGGATAAGTTATTTGATCTCTGAGACAACCTACTGTCATATATGGCTTTTGTGGAATATAAAATAAGGATGGTCTTCCCGTTTTAACAGAGTATGATTCACCGGGTCTAGTCAAAATACCGCCATAAACTGGCCAGAGTCCGGAAATTATTCTAAATAAAGAGCTCTTTCCACAACCGTTTGGACCAGTGATGATTAAATGATCGCCAGGTCGAATCTGTTAAAGAGATAACAAATAAAAATTAATAAATATTAATCTGTAACAGTTGTGTCAAATTTTTAGTAAGCATAACTCACTTCTAATGTTAATCTAGAAACTATAACTTCACAATTTGGCGTAACTATTGGCACATCAATCAAACTTATACTACCATCTTCGCTTTCTCTCACGATTCCTAAAAAATATTTCAAATTTATCTTATATAAATATTACAGTCTTATTCTAAATTAAGTAAATAAATATTACAAACCTTTAATTATTGGTAATCCGTCTTTGAATTCAATAATTTTTTGATTTTGAGTAGTACCATTAGGCGTTCGTGTTTGGCAAGTTGAAACAACATTTCTTCGGTATTTGCACAAAGAAGCATCTTTAAAAACATCCAACATTTCGCTTACTCTAGCAGCATAACCAGCAAGTGCCACTAATTCCTATAAGGAAAAAAAAATTATATTTAATTAATATTTGAACAGAAAAAAAAAAAATAATAAATAAATAAAAATAAAAATACTTTGTAAGAAGACATTAGCCTTTCCACTGCATCAGCACCAGAACTTAATAGATTTTTCGATGTCGTTAAATATCTTGTGCGCTCACTAACTCCACCTATAAACAAAAAAAAGTAAGTGCATAAACATAAAGAAAATATGCATTTTCGTAATTGCATATAAACAAAAAATTAATTTTTAAAAATAGAATTTCTTACCATCACCATCATTATTTCGAGCTGATTGTAAAACAGCATTTGAGGTATACAACAGAGGCATAGCAATAACTAGTAGCCCAGTTCCAGACCAGACATATTTCATTAAAAATTGTTCTAACATGACATATCCTAATTTTAGAGCTAGAACTCTTCTCAAATGCATAGTTAGTGCTTTATATGCAGATGTAAGGTATCTATGCTCTGCTCTGTGGCCTCCATAGAAAGCAATTTCTTCAGCGTGAGCACTTATCCTAGCATGAGCTTCTCTCAATCTTCCCTTTCGAGATGCTTCTTCAGCGACCAACTGACCAAAACGAGGAGAAGCTAGACGTAGAACCTGTCCAGTAAAAGCAATAACAGCTACTGCTAACAATGGACCTTAAAAATAAATAAATAAATTAATAATTATTTCTTAACATTCATAAAAGAAATGAAAGAATCTAGCTTATGAATAAAACAGTTCCATTGCATTATTTTGAAATTTCAATTTTCTATAAATTACTTATAATTACTACAAATTAAATAATTAGTAAGATATTGTAAATTTATTTTATTTTCAATTCAAATTAAATTTAATTTTGTAAATATTATTAAAAATGTGTTGTTTGCTATTTAATATATACTACTTATTTTTAAGTAATTTTTAAATACAAATTCATTTTTGTCTCAATAAAAGATAAATTTGGCTTACGCAAAACAAGAAGTCAAGATTATTTAGGACAGAAGATTTAGGAACATTGATATAGTTTATCAGTTAATTAAATGATAAGAATTTTATCAAGCCGATGTTTTGAAATCAGCATTATTAGAGATAAAAAATTGGTCAAGAAATTTTGTTTGTGATCAATAATTTAAAAAAATTATATTACCAGGGACAGTTTTAGCTCCCATTCTTGCAGAAAATGAAATAAGAGCAATGCCAACTAGTGCACAATCTAGTAAGGGTTTAGTTAAACTAGAGTACAAATGTGCTACAGAGCTAGCTAGCTCTGATAAATCATCTGTCAGTCTTTGTTCAGCTCCACCAAGACGAGTATCCAAAGCAGATACTCTGTAATAAGTTTGTTGGCTGAGGTACATTTTGTATGCATATTCAACCAATCTCTCCCTAGAATATTAAGATTAAAAAATATTACATAATCGGAATTTTGTATTTTTTTGTAAAAATTAAAATGCATGAGCTGCTACCTGAAACTCAATGCCAATCGACCTTCCAAATATCTAATGGATGAGTTGACAAAGGTGGCAGGGAAAGCAACAGCAAACCATCTTGCCATCATCCAGAAGAAGCCCTTGACATCCCTTAGAACTATCCTCTTGACAATTTGTCCCTCGAGCGTTGCAACATACACAGATAGGAAAGTTCTGGCAAGCAGTGTGAAAGTTGCACAAGCCAGCAGTCCAGCCTCCCTAGTCCTCCATCCAGGGATCATGATTTTGAGCAGCATAAGCAGCTGCTTGATGAACGCCCTGTCCAGGCCGACAGCCTTTTTCTGCGCATTTTTGCCCTTGACCGTCTTGTCCTGCTTAGGCTGCTGCCTGGCAGGCTTGCTGTTCTGACCGATGGTTCCATTCTCCAAGCCCTTGACCTGCTCGATGCAGATCTTGGCACTGGCAGCCAAGTACGGATATCCAACCTTGAAGAGATAGAGAGCGATGACAGCCCCAACCACTCCTCTCGTCAGCTTCTCCTGGCGTACCCCATATCTGCTCGATGTCTTGTTAATCAATTTCGAGAAGACTGAAGTCATGGTGCTTCAACGGGTCGCGGTTCTCATTGAGCCAACTCGGCGAGGCCTCTAACCCTGCAAATCAGCCGGATCGTCGCAACCATTAATAATGTTTATCTCTCGACGAGCGCGACGATTATGCTTTATCGTCGCTCTAATTACCAAAGCACTCGCGCTCCAGGCAGAGAGCAGCAGCGTTACGCTGAGCGAGCGCGCACAGACTAAATAGGAGACGGCCGAGAGAGAGACACTGCGCTCTCGGCCAGTAGCAGAAGCAGAAGACAAAAGAAAATGAGCAAACAAGCGAGGCGTAAGTACAGTAGTCATTCACGCAGAGAGATAGAGAGAGCCGCAGTCGCTGCAGTTTCGGAGAGGGATACAACAAGCGATAAGCTCAAGCCGTATACTGTCTCTCCTCCCGATTACCAGGTAATTCTCGCTGATTCTTCAGCAAGACGTTCCCACTGGCACATCACAGGGCATGACCCTTCGGGCTGTTATAACCTCACCGCTCGTGCTCGTGACTGTTGCCGCGCGATAACCGCACATCCGCAATGCCGTAATCCGCGCAAAAATGCAGATACACGTCCGCGAGTAGGAGAGCAAGAGAGACGGCTAGCTCTATTCTATATAGACACGTAGCCGCGCGCGCGCGCACACACACTTTGATGCACTGTATATAGGAGAGAGCCTGCGAATGGCGTGATCACTCGTATCTATATACACACACACAGCTATACGAGTATATATCTCCGCGAGAGTAGAAACGCGCGCGTCTAGTTAACTCGGCGATGAGCGAGAAAAAAAGAAGCGGAGGACGCAGCCGCGCGTTCACTGGGCAGCGGGCGATCGCCGACTGGTTTTCTGCGCCGCGCGCTACCTACGAAAACGTCGGCTCTTCTCTCTCCTTGCGCCGCGCGCGCGCCACTTTACCATAGGCCCCGACGACGATCCAATTAACGCAAGAGTAGAGAGAGAGAGGAAACCTACTGCGTTTTTCGCCGATTTTCCTTTCTCTGAGAATTCATCTCGCGAGCGGCTCACTTTTGTGTATAAGTAAGTACCCAGCGCCAGCGAGCGAGCTGCCTTTCTTCAGGAGAGTGGACACAACGAGGGGTCAGTAGCTCTCTCGCACGTGAAAGGATCTCTCTCGAGCGCGGAGAAAGAGCGGATGAGACACGCGCGCGGGATATATACCTACCTCAGGGAAAGCTGCTGCGCTGCTGCGCTGCTGCTGCTGCATCGTTGTGCGCGATTTTTCGACGCTGCAGCAGCGATGGAAAAGTAAAAGTTTTATGCAGCCGAGTACTCATCCGTGATGCGCGAGCCGCTTTTCTTCTTTTCTATATATGCACGGCGCTGGGTGCGTTCGTTTTTTTTTATCGATGCATATGGATTATACGGGAAGGTTTGGAATACAGTTTGTATACAGCCGGAGAGAAATCAAAACTAACATTTAGACTTTCTCCACGAGAGGAGGTCGAAAAATAAACGGAAGGTCTTTAGCGGCTGCTCGCTTTTTATTGTGCCGCGAGTTCTCGCTTTTTAAAAACGAAACCTGTTTCTCGCGCCGAAATTTCTATTCTCTTCGTGAAAAGCAGCTCGTTCGCGCGGTGTGACTATGTTGCCAGGCGCGAGCGGCTGCGGATATAGGCAATTTCGATCGTTTTCGTTCGGCGCGTGTATGGATGAGTGTAATTCGCATGATGATGACATTGCGCAATTGTAGAAAAGTGCAGATTGACGGCGAGAATGTCGATCGGCGATTATTAAAGCCGAGGTGTGTGGTAGAGTATGATAAAGTAAATATCGCTCGAGATTTCGTTTGTATTTAAACATAATCATTTATTTTTCCAGTATTTACACGGATAAAATCTTATCTATACAAAATTTACAATGCTCGAGGAAACTGCGCTTTTACAGAAGAAAATATACACGAGTACTCTTTTTTGTTTCGTTCCATAACAAGTAGAAAACGTCGATCCGCAAAAATCGAAGACGTCTTTACATCTTTACAAACTGTATACACCAGTGCGTCGCAGCATATCAATCCGATCGGTTCCTATATTACAGTTTATACTTCGTTCGGTAAAATGAATTTTGCATATATTCACGTTTCATCGGCGTGCGCAGATATTTCTGGAAACGAATGAATCACTGTCGCCGATAAACAGTCGGACGAGATCCAGCTGGTCTATAGCTACGAGGCGCGGCCAAAGGTGAGCGCAGAAATGTCATGTGCTTCACGGACTTATCGTCTTTGATAATTTCGTCGAAGTTGCATAATTCAGTAGCCAAAACAATTGGGATTATTTAATCTTTTTTTTTATGCGATCAAATTTCAATATTTGCGTATAATTATTATCAAAAATTTCGGATTTCTTCCGAGAGCCGAATAAAGGAACAATACACATCAGCTGTTCGAGTGAGTATATAGCTATCACAATTATTAGAGTTGATTCATCGCGCGCTTTTGTGTAGCACGTACAAAGGAAAGGAAATATCTCAGCGCGCTATCTGTTCACATAGCAGCCTGTACAGAAAGAGCGCTCGCAGCAGATATTACGCATAAAGACTCGACAAATAAATATTTAATACTAGCTACGCCGTGAGTTGCCTGCACTCGGATAATTCTTATCATACACATGAAACTCAACGAAAAAAAGAGACTTGATCGTCCTTTGATGCGCAATCATCAGGAGCTTAACGCGAACAGACTCGTATATACATACTCTCAAGTTGTTTATCTTACAATGCGAATCGAAGTGTATCGGCAAGGCACGTTTTTACTTCTTCCTATATGCAGCTTACGCCAAAGCGGTGTACGAAAAAATGGAACTCGCGAGTGTTCTTGAACTTTATGTAACTAATCAACTTTTTTTTCTGCCAACAGAAGATGGGAAATCACGCCGGCGATTCGTGTCGCTCGTTACACAGACGCGATCGCGAGCTACAAGCGGTCTTAACGAAGCCATAGCTGGTAAAAAGTCGAATAAAGGCCCTGTTACGTTATGCGCGCGGTGCACATAAAATCACAATGACGACAGGCCGTACTCATGATCAGTCTTCGTTAGTATCGTCGTTATACTTTTTTTTATATTAAATCTAAATGAAGAAACTTAAAGAAAGGACAATTATCATTATTGTCGCTTTGATTGTACTCTTAATGGCTTGCATTAAACGATAAACTAAACGAAAAAATAATAAACAAAAACTTAATAGTAAAGTTACACGGGCTCGCTGCGAAAACAATCGTCGTTACTTTCCGTCAAGGCTCTCATAACAATCTTCGACTATATACACGCACAACCTATCCATTTTTACAAACAAAATCCAATTTATAAAAAATACTTTCCAACTCTTCACCAAACCATCCCTCCCAAAAGTTCACCTATCTTACAAAAACATCCCGACCTCCCCCCAATTAGCGCAGCGAACCCGGCTTATCCTAGGAAATGGGTCCCTGCAGCCGCTGCGGCAACGCGGAAGCATTGATGTGCGGATATGAGGGCAGTGCCTCTAGAATCCTCGGATGTGGCTGTAGATGATTGCTCCTCTTTAGGCTCGCCAGCGAGCCGTAACCCGTTTTCTCAATAGCTGGACCGTCATCAGAGCTGCTGGTGAGCCAGCCGCCGATCCTGGGTCTCTCAATGATGCGGCTACTGTCGACGCTGATGCTGGGTATGCTGGCTCCGCTGCTGCTTTGAAGGTTTAATGCGCCTAGAGAGCCTAGCTGCATCGGGTGCTGCGAGGGTACGTTGCTGCTGGTGATGGGGGTGAGCTGGGGCTGTAGTTCTTCCGATGAGCTGCCTGATTTGCTGACTCGGCCGCCTGCGTCTGTGTGGAAAGATGGAAGGGGTTGAGTTAGTTTGTTGTCTGATTTGTTAGTTATTGCGAATGTTGATGATTGAGAGTATGGTTTGTTTACGCGGTGTTACGACAGTGTGATATTGATAAGCGCTCCAGCAAATCATATAGATACGCAAACCGAGCGATATATAATTCATTTCTTTAGAAAAAAGCAGTTCGTATGCACTTGCCCGATGAGCATAAGTAATTCGTATCAAGAGAATGTACTGATTAAAATAATTAGCATACACACTCTCAGGCGTGGAAAAAACCAAAGTTTCCAAACGATTCCACTATCCTCGCGCTTGCGGAATCGCGCGTCACCGAAATACAAACGCGGAAATCCGGACGCCCAGCCTCTCCCATATATATACATCTTCGGCAAAACAAAAAGCGAGAGGAGCCTAAAGCAGAAAACCTTTCCAGAAAAATGCCCGGACCAAACACTTAATTAAATACACAGTCCTCCATATATCCGCTTCATTAACTCGAGAGATCGCCTAAGATATACGCATAACACACACGCACACACAGCTCTTTTATATTTTCGCCAATACGAATCTCCGCATTTCGCGATTTTTCCCTTCTCTATTTCGTTTTTTTCATCTCGCCACTTATGAATTATGAATCGCTGAGAGAGCGCAGCTTAATAGTGGCTGGCATTGGCTTAAGAGTGGCGCGATAAACATCACGGCCGCGGCTATCGATGTATAAAATAACTCCGAAACTCGCGCGCTTCTGAGATGACGATAAAAAGAGAGAGAGATGAAGATGCAGAGGTCGCGGAGAGTATATCGCAGGAGAGCCAGTTTTTTCGGAGCCGCGTCATCTGAGGTGAACCAGGCGCGTGTGAAATGAAAAAAAATGTGTGGATATACGTAAAGATTGGCCTGATTCGGAGAGTGGCACTGTGTATACGTATGCAAAAATTCGATCGGATCCTTCGGCTTTTATTTTAGCCGTAGAGTTGGTCTTTCTGCGGGGGAATCTCGTCCGGAGATTATTTATGGATTAGTTGACCCCGCGCGCGAGTGGCTTTCAAGGCTGTTATAGCACTGAAATAAAATAAATAAGGCCGTTGACATGAGATATGATTGATTCGCAGATCGAAGTCTCGAGTAACAAACGATCACTACAACGCTGCCACAAACTAGAAGCTCTTTAGAAAATTAAAGCCAACGAGAAAATTATAATCCCGCTAATCAAAAGCCCCGAGAATGCAATTTCGAAAAAGGCCGGCTTTATAACGAAGCGCTCGTACAGCCATCCTCATTATACAATAAGAAAGAGCGAGGTCTGAGAAAACGCGCCTAAGAGCGAGAGAGAGACAAATGGGAGCGTAATTGCCGCTCCATCAGCGCGCGCGAGCTTGACAATTAGCATACACGACACTAGCCGTAAAATGAGATTCAGCGAGTGCGACGGACGATTTACGCTATTATACGCCGAGCGAGCCGACTTGCATAAACACGAGGTAAGATGGAAATTCGTTTTCTTTGATATTCCACGGTAGCCTGGCTAATGCAATTTTAGCGCTAACGCTGATTTAATTGGCCTGGCGCGCTGGATGGTTTAATTTCGAAGCTGCTTTTTGGTCTTGTTTGTGAGTAGGGGAGAGAGGGAGTTAATGGGTTTTGTAATTTTTTTTTTAGTTTTGAGGCTTGTTTGCATTGACATCTATCTGGGTGTAATTATAGAGGACTTTTTTGTTCCAGTTTCGATGGCTGACGTCTAATTAATTGAATGTTCAAGTTGGAAAAAATGCTGTGAGCGGGGAAAATATATGTTGAGGAAAGAAAGGTCCTAATTGAATTATAAAATTACGGAGAATTGAAAGTTGAATGTTTCCTGCTCTAGATGTTTGAATGCCTTTCTTTTGAGTAATTTATAGTAAAATCGATTTTGTTTTTTAATATATTATATTTTTTTAAATGATTATTCGCACGAGAAACTTTTAAAATGCGTTAGACGAAACATTTTAAGTTTACGAAATAGACTCAAATCAGTGAGTCATGTATGAAAATAAAAAAGCAATAAAAAAATAATCTTATCAGAAATTCGTTTTTATACTAATATGTTTTGATAATAATACGATAAACTTAAATTCATAATTCGTAATGAGTTTGCGACCCAGTGTTTAAAATTCAAATCATTATTCTTGCAATTAAAGAAATTTCTCAAGTATGATTGATTTATATTACGAGTTCCTTGACAACAATTTAAAGTCCAACATTAAATCGTGTATATATATTTTTTAATCTAAATCGGTCAGTAGAAAATTTTTTTAATTTATTTTATCAAAAATGTCTGGATCAAACCAAAACCTTATTAGAAGTAAGATACAGATTTCAAGATTAGTATACGGAAGACATTCAGCATTCGCATAAAATAAAAATTTCTTAGAAAACAAGTATTATTTTTAACTTTATTCACTTTAAATTTTAGCCAATCAATCAAGCCCTAAAAATATTCACAGTCATTCAATAAAAAGACAAACGACAGTTTATCACAGCAGCCTGCCTCTATATTCAAAAATCTTAGTAAACACAAAATAATCTAACACATTCATCCATCTATATTTAAATTCGGCTATCCATTCACAAGGAAAACACCGGTGAAAACGCAACATTGTTAAAAATAGTCCCCCGCACACTTCCTGATCGCCATAAAAAAATCTCCCATATACATCATCCAAAACAAACCGACCGTGCGCCCGCTCAATATGCAAATCCCCCCCTCCTATCAAAAAAACCTCAACCTTTCTCTTACCGAACGTTTTAGCCTCTCTAACGTGGGCCAGTATTTTGTCGATCCTGTTACGCTTGAAATACACGTCGGCGATGTTGTAGTGCCTGTCGCTGCTTTTAAACGGTTCATCATAAGCCTGCTCCTCGTGCAGACTTTCCTCGTCGAGACTACTGTCATTGCTACCGCTCGTGTGGTTATTGTTGTTGTTGAGGTCGGCCTTGGGACCAACGTAGCTTTCGGCCGGTGGTGGGCTTTGCAGCGAGGCAGGTGGTAAGGGGATGTGCGATGAGCTGGAGGAGACGTCGGGTAATCGCCAGCGACCTAGCTCCGTGCTCCAGGAGGCAGCTGCTCGGATGGCGGCGACGTCGCGCAGAGGACAGCCTGGGCGTAGGTGTGGGATCATGGCATCGCAGATCTGCTGGGCTAGGAGCTCGCGGCGGAGGAGCTCGCGGCGCTCCTCGTCCCAGGATGCCTGGAATGAATATTTTTTGAGTTTGGGTTTTGTGATTTTTTTGGTTTTGATGGCGGGTTTGTTTTAGGCTGTTTTCGGAAGTGAAGTTACGTAGCTGGGTGATGTGGGTATGCAATTACGTAATTTCATGACTTGCTTTGATTTATACGCATTTTTGTGTGTGTGCTATTCTGAATGTAAAGTGGGATTATTATTGCTTCGTAAGCTGCACAAGTATATTTTTTTTTGTTTTTGTTACAAAAAATTTTGAGTGTAAAAAATTCTAAACATAAAGTACTTTTGATTTGAGTGCTTTGTGCACCTTGATAGTCTGCTTATTTAAAATTTATTTATATCGATATTTATTCAGACAAAAAAGGCTAATAAGCATCGAATCGAAACTGTTTTTACTCGTTTGAGATATTACTGTAAAAAAGAACGTGAAATATGATTTACATCATGATTCTGATACACAAAGGTAAAAACATTAATTGACGTATGCATCAAAGTTTTCTATTTATATTTTCCTATTAGAAACATATCCATATTACAATTTGCAAATTAAACAAAAAGTAAAATTAACTATAGACTTCCTGCGATAATATTTTTGTAACATTTGCATATAAATTGACAGTTTTTAAATTTTTTAACGATAAAACTGCCTCCTTTGTCATTTCTTTCATCACAAATTTTCATCTTCAAAGCTAAAAATAAATTAAAAAAAGCCATTACTCAAACTTTTTAGCCTGCCTTTAAACCACGTCAACTTTGCAGTTTTCTAGGTAGTTACGTCAATCAATATTACGTTCACATACACTTTTTTGACTCCTGTACGTACAATCGTACTAAACAATATTTATCCAACCGCAATCACATCAATAACGATGCCAAAAATTTCCACTCAAACCCACCTGCAGATCGGCAGCCTCGGCTTCAAGCTGCTT
Source organism: Eupelmus urozonus (assembly GCA_900480035.1). Classification (NCBI taxonomy): domain Eukaryota; kingdom Metazoa; phylum Arthropoda; class Insecta; order Hymenoptera; family Eupelmidae; genus Eupelmus; species Eupelmus urozonus. The sequence goes on along the minus strand of UELX01000626.1, from coordinate 52,842 downwards.
CGCCTTCCTAGCCATCTTTTTAAGCGCCTCCTCGGTAGACTTCAGCTGACCATAAACCTCAAATGCACCTCCGTTACCCTCCTGACTACTCCGCTCTAGCGCCTCAGCCAACGCCTGGAGCCGCTTCCTGCGCCGTTCTCGTCTCCGCCTGATCTCCGCGTCTCCCAGGGCCTCACCGCCGATTGTTAGGCGCTCGAGTCGACGTAGCACCTCCTGCTTGGCTGCTTCGCGCTTACGAAGCCGGCGCTCTTGGAGTTCTGGATCGACGTCGGTGGGCTCGGTGGACGGCTTGCTGGGAGACGTGTCCAGGACTAGGACTGAAATAAAGTGGTGTTAGTTGTTGGTGAGCGGGGGTGGGATTATGATAGGTAATTGCTTAGTTGGGGCTGAGCATTGGGAGAAGGGCGTAATTAGGTGCTAGCTAACAGTCGCAATTATGATATGAATTATGTAAGCTAGTTATTGGCACTGATAAGAAGCGATGCATTTTTAAGTGCGCGTTTGCTTTTGGTTTACAGTAAATCGGTAACAAGCTTGTTTGACATCATTTTTATCGTAATAGTTATATGTTAAAGTTTATTATGTCGTTATTTAATGTATTTACGTCGTAAGTTGTATCTAGTGAAATACATATTGCCATTAATAGTTAGCCTCATTAGTCATAAAGACTATCCTTGATTGTGAGTATATGTATATGTATGTCTGCTATCTTAACAAGATGTCTTTGAAATTAATTATTCGGTAATGGAATATAGTTAATTGATGATTTTATAATATTTTTAGCAATAAACTCTGATGATTTCAAATCACTGTTCAATGACACATGACAATTATGAAAACAAGATGACAAAGCATCATACCAAAAAAAGAATTTTATCAATAATTTATACATTAAAGCATATGAAAATAACAGGAAAACTATTATTCTCCTCATCGTTCCACAAACAATCCGATTTCTTATCGCTCACATCAACCATTTCTACGAACTATTCCAAAATCCTCACCATTACTATCCTCTTCACTCTCAAACTCCGTCTTCTCCGTCACCTCCTCGCCCTGTATCCTCTGCGCCATCTGGTTGATACTCTCCCCCAGCCTCTCCACCTCCTCATCCCTCTTCGCCGTCTCCTCAGCTCCAGCTCCAGCTATAAGCTCCCTGCTCTCGCTCGACGACTCTAACAGCTTCCTCAGCCGCTGCAGCTCCAGCTGGTACTGCCTCAGCAACGCATCCTTAGGATCTTCGTTAACGATCGGCTTGTTCTTAATACACCTCGCCCTGGCCGCGTAACGCAGCGTGCTCAGCGTCTCCTCGGCGTCGACGTCACTTGGACTCACGCAGGCTATCATCAGCGTGCGCGCGTTGCCGCCCAGACTGTCCCTTAGAAGCCGGGTCAGCTTGCTGTCTCTGTGGGCAAAAAATTTTCGCACGCAATTTGGTGAATCGGTTGGAGAGAAAAAAAATTATGGTAATTCGATGATTAACGCGCGCGCGATTTGAGTTGTGGTATTGTAAGGCTGGCGCTGCATGCATTAAAAATCTAAAATTGTAATCCGGTGAAAGTGCGCGGGGATCGAAAAACTCATCGTTGCATGCGCGCAGAAATTTCGAGGTCGGGGCCTTTTTTTGCGCGCGGTTATTTTATCTTTGCGCAACTCGAGAGCAACAATCTCACGCTCCCGGCATTCTAAGCGCGCGCTAACTGTAACGTTCTAAATACAGCAAAAAAGGTAAGCTCGAAAATTAACCGCACTTCGGTTTCGCGTGCCAGAAGAAAATGTATTTCAGCCGAGCCTGAAGCGAAAAATGCAGCGCTCAGTAGAGACATAATGACAGGGCGATGTCGGCCACGCAACCACAAGCTATAATTCGTCTATACCTACACGCGGAATTAAAATTCATAGGCCCGTAAGACCCAAAGCTAATTCGCGCGCTTGACTCCAACCGATCTTATCGGACCTTAATTACTTTTCCAGCCGATCGCGTTTCAATTACCAGCTAACACACCCGGACACCCACCTGTAAGGCACATGCCTGCCGTTACCAGCCGCCAGCGCGCTGATGACATTCCCAAGGGCCGACAGACTCAAATTAATACTAGCCGCTTCCTTCAGCCTATCCCCAGTGGCGCCGGTCCGACCCTGCCTCTCGGAGCCAGCCAGGTCAACGAGATGCAGCCGGCCCCGTCTCACTGCCCCGGATTCCGCGGCTCCAGGCCCGATGGCTATGGCCTCCAGGGAGATGGTCAGGACCGCGTGGCTGCGCGAGCTGGCCGCGTTCATCTTGGTGGCTGCGGCGGCGCGCTTCCGGTCGCCCTGTTCTACTAGGCGGGCGCAGTCCCGGGCGTCCTTGACCGTGACCTCGCGCAACCCGCCGGCCACGTAGGTGCCCCGCACTGGGTCTTCCTGTGGGAGTTGATTTTTTTTAGGATTTTTTTCTTATGTAGGAGAGATCCAGGCTGGATGAACGTTAGACTGTAGAAATTTTGTAAAAGTTTTGGAGCATTGTTTTTGTTACTAGCGTTTAAGTTTGAGTATCTAAGCGCTGCTCAGAGTGATAACATCGACGAGGAAAATAAATATGGATTATCGTAGCCCGACTTATGACGTCACCGGGGTAAGATACTGAATCATCTCTTGGCTCTATCACTCAACTAACTCGGAAATACGTTTAGGCTATTGCATTTACTTATACATTAAAAAGCTATTCTCTAAGTAAAATCAAGAATAATTATTTTAGAATTTTTATAAGCAATAACATTCTTTATTATACCGAGTGAGATGAACATACCATCATATTATTTATGTTTTTAAGTATATCACGTGAGCAAATTGTTTTACTGTATCTATTTCGTTGTAAAATTTTCAAAAAAATAAATATAGGTATCTTGCCTGAATCTCCCTTACTGTCAGAGACTTAGTTGGTGCTCTCAAGGATAATATTATTAAGAAATAACTACGTGGAAAATAGGTATTAAAGAAAATTTGAGAAATGGTTTCTCTCTGATCTGTACTACAGTCTATAGAGACTGTAACGAATCGTTGTAGGGTAGGTACTAATAAATACCTTTCAAACTTTTATCCAATTTTTATATAAGTTTAACGCGCTCTATATCAGTTACATAATTTATTATAATAATTAAGAATCTCCATCACTTCTTATCTAATAAAAAACAAACGCCATTTAATTACTCAAGAATTTTAATATACACGCCAATCAAAAATACACATAAAAACATTATTATAAATTCAATCTGTCACCGCACGAAACACGCTCCTAACAGGCCATCATCTTTTTCCCGAACTTCGCAATCTCCCTTCACCTGCAATTACCACCCCGAGCCAATGAAAATCAACAAACCCGCTCTCTCACGCACAGCAGAACCGCTTCGATCGCGAAAAATCTACAATCACCGATGACACGCACATACCGTCACGCAACTCATCCAAATCCCACACATTTATCACACACCTTAAGCTGCAGCTGGTTCTCATTGACGGTATCGGTGGCCTGCAGCAGGTCCTTCAGCTTCTCGTTATAAATCTCCAGGTACGTCAGCAGGGCTAGATACCTCGTATCCGAGCTCGCCGTTGAAGTAGCGTCGAAGAGGTGCTCCAGTGCCCGCTCGATGAATCCCCGCATCGTGTGGGATTTCCCGCAGCCTGTTTGACCGTAGGCGAAGACTGTGCCGTTGTAGCCATCGAGGACAGCTTCGACCACGTAGGAGCCGACCTCCTCGTAGACGGCTTCCGTGGAGGCGTCGGGCCCGAAGGCGGCGTCGAACTGGTAGACTTTGCCGCCGCTGCAGCCGTGGCCCTGGTTGGTGTCGGAGAGGCTGCAGGTGCGCGAGCCGCTGTCGATCGCGATCACGGGCTGGAGGGTGTGAGAAGGTTGGATTAGTGAATGAAAGATTTTTAAAGAAGTTGGAGAAGATATGGTTTTTGTTAATTTTTCGTACTCTTTATATATACGAAAGAGATATTGGAAGTCTTCTTGAGCGTAATCCTTAAGGTATGCCAAATAATATCATATTCTTATTTTGACATCATTGGTTCAGTGCTTAATTTTCAAGTCTTATTTCAGATGTATATGAGCAAATCCACAAAAAAATCCAAAGTTTTTGGAAACGCTAAATGGATTTTCTTGTGGATTTGCTCATATAAATTGTACACATATTTTGCCAAAATTTTAATAAACGGAGAGTTTAGGACGATTAACAGACTCCTTTTGTTTCCTTAAATCCAATAAAAATAAATTATCCATTTTTTCAGAATTAAAGTAATTTAATCCGGTCTAAAGTAAAATTATTAATATTAATAAGTCAAACAAAGTGAATTTCATCCAAATATTTACTCGATTTATTGATACATTTAAAAAAATGAGAATATAAGTATGAGCAATCCACTTTCGCCTATGTCCCTATTATTACTTTCGAAATTACTTGAAATTTCATCCATAAATATTTTAATATTTACGCACACTGTTAAATAATTTTCACATTAAATATAATGTTCACGTAATGTGAAGGAAACAAAATTATTATTTTATACATTAACGGAATTAATATTATACATTAAAGGAAACTAATGCAAATCGCATTAAATGTAATACAAAATTACATTAAAATTAATGTAAATATTAAAAATTTCAAATACTTTCGTATTAATTTTAATTACGTAGTAATGTTCTTATAATTATTGATGAATTACTAATCCTGCTCTTTGTATATATATAGATACATATGAAATTTAATAAAAAATGTCCATTAGATAGTTAATGTATTTTTAAATTTAAAGAAAAATTATAAATAATTTTGAGTCTGGGAATAGTGGGGATTTTTATATATTTGATGTACTTATCATAACCTACCCTTTTAGAGCCATAATTCTATTTTTTTAACTTCTAATTATATTATCGACTTCGTGACAACATTTTTTATAAAAAGTTAGTTAGGTACTAAAGTTGTGTGACTGACTTTGACATTTAAAATTACTTTGTCTTATATGCATTTCGTCTTATTACTGTAAACCTAAATAAAGTTAATCAAGTTAAATACTATTTTTACTGAATAACTAATATTTTACTTTTTATATCAAATTTATATACTTTTTGTAAGGACTTATAGCCAGTATAATTTTTTAAATAAATAACTTTCTTATCGAAATTTAAATGATGAATGTCTGTGGTATTATCGGTAAGTTTCTGATTAACAGGCTAACTCTGATTTCGATACGGAGCTACAGATAAGGTGTCTGTTTTGAAAAGTATTTTGAAAATAAAGTATGTGAAGTGGAAGATAATTCGGCTTGTTTGTTTTTTTAATCAAATCATTTTGGAATATACATTAAACGTTCTAGATTTTGCATGTAATAATTATACGCATATAGCATAAAACATATTATTTAATACTTCATCAATGAAATAATAATCGCAATCGTCAACTTGTTACCGATCATAACGGTCAAAAATCAATACCTACAACCAAAGTAAAATCCGCTAACCAACCAGACCTCTCTACATTCTCCTAAGAGGATCCACTCCAATTCCAGACCTATTTCCTTACCCTATACCATCACCCTCAGAACCCTCCCAGCCCACATACACCCACGCATCCACCCCACCGGCAACCATAAGCGTAAAAGCCCATTCAGGGCCGGCTCTACTCTCCGCGCGAAAAAAGTAAAAAAAAATCCATATCGAAGATTCTCGCAGTAACCTGCGCGCCTCCTCGCTGCACAGGCTCGCGCGCTCGTGAATTATTAAAAGGGACATAAAGCCGCCCAGGGCGCTAATTCTCTTTTCCTCGGACTCCCAACCACCCACGCGCTCGCATTCTCATATGTATACACAACACCAGATCGATATACATGCATATACACAGGTGTGTACTCAGGACGAGCCTAGTGATAAGAGACCAGCGCAGTGGGGTGAGATATATTCTTTGCTTTTCGAAATCGCGTCCCTATATACATGCAGCTCTCCGCACGCCTTTCAGAGCGCGCATATCGATGGAGCGAAATATGTGTCGAATCGATACCGAGCGCCGGCGCGGCTCACTCCGGAGAACTGGACGCTCTGCATGTGTGTGTATATAGTATAGGATAACAAAACGGCTGTATAAGCCGTTGGCGTGTCCGCGCGTGAAAAGGTGTGGGTGTGTATAAACGCTTCTTCGACGTCAGGCGCGCACGTGGCCGATGCGACTACGCAATATTCTGGTAGCTGGTGGCCGGGTTTGAATGATGGACTGGAGTGGGGCGAGCGGGGATGCTCGGTTTTTCTTGAAATAAAGAGGAGAGGAGGTGTATGGATGGTCAGATGCGTTTACGGTGATGGATGAGGGTGATGCGATAAAGAGGGAGATTAGGTATTTATGATAAGGTATTTTGGTTCGACGGTTTGATAAGACGGGTATATGTCTTTCTTATGGCGCGCGCGTGCTCTGCGCGATCGAAAATGCTCAACAAGTGCTTTCTTTTCTTCTCTCAAGGCCCTTGTAGAAACTTCTTACATTACATATTAAAAATGAATACTTTTACACTTTCTAATAATAATAATTTTAACAAAATAATTTTTGCATCAAAAAACCTAAGACCATCCCAGCAACAAATCCTTTTCCTCAACCCATCTTTTCTTCACCTCAACACCGCCGCTACTCAAGAACACAGATCCAGATACGCCAGCGCACAAAGCCAGCGATTGCGTAAAAGATGAGTGGACGCTCGATGTCTCATCGCTCTCCCAGGCTTAAACACACGTCCAGCTGCATACATATATATCAACTCGCCGTGACGAGTGTGTGTGTGTGTTTTGCGCCGGTCGCTAGGTTACATTCGTTCGATATACACACAGTGACAGTGACAATCTTGTCCAGCGCAAGCAGCTACGTACACGTATAAACGAACGTTTTTATCGCCGCCGATGTGTGAGTATATATAGACACGCGCGCGGTCCTCGAATTCCTCTAATGCGGCGCGTTAATCACCGGCCTGCGCGCGCGCGAGCCGTGACCGCAGACTTGCCGGGTAATTTTCTCAATGGCCTTTTTCGGCAAGCGACTCTGTTGCTCGGTCGTCGTGTGTATAAGGGAATTTTTTTTTTTTTTTTTTTCGAAGCCGGGGAATCGATCGCTGGGCTTTTTGGTTGTGGGTGGGTTATGGGATTAATGTATGTAATTTCGGAATGGGTTTGATTGTGGTTTTTTTTTTAGGGTTTAGTTGATTGCGGTTGCGGTCAATCGTTTTGGAAGTGGGTGTCGGGCTGATGTAATGGATTGATTTTGATTTTTCTTGATATATACTGAGTGCTTTTTTATTAATTTTTATTCGGAAGATGTTATTCCGTTGTTGTGAAGGTATATTTACACGTGTAGACGTTTCCGAATTGTTTATCACCGTTAATGGATACAAATTTAGCAGTAATCGATTCAAATTTCTACTGCAGTTTAATTTTTATTGTGACTTAACTATGTGACGCTAAAAATAGATTTCTAAGACCCCAGGACGTTTTCACTCGAATTACGGGCCAATTGATATTATTGACGTTGATTGTTAAACCTCCTGACCGAATGAAAAGCTGCATATTCCATTCACAGTTCGCTCATCTTTTATATACGTGAACGGGAAATCAATAATCACTGTCGATTACCTGCCGGCACTTTATGCCGCCGTAAAAAGTATTCTATTAAACGTAATTTGCAAACTTTTTCTCTCTCCGGCTTTACATTTGTTTAATTGATTGGAATAACAAAGGAGCTGAATTAATGGTAGTAATTCAAGGATAGATAGCCATCGATCATGATAAAGTCGAGAAAAACCGATCGATACGTTTCGAGGAATTCGTGGGAGTAATTTATGTTATCAATTTTCCCAAAATGATGAAAAATAATTTCCGACGATGACTACGAAAATCAGAGGGGAAGAAAAAGTCGTAATCAGAGGTTTTTGCCGGCGTATTTTGTCACGAGTCATACGACATTTAATAGCATGAAAACGTGTGACAATCAAGCGTGGATGAAAAAAAAGTATTAACATTTTTTTTTAAAACCAAGTTCTTTTGCGGAAAACTTGTTTAAATCAATAAAAAGTGTACTCTGAAATATTTAGATAACCGCGGTTGATACCAGAATCAATATAACACAAAATACTATTTCAAAGCTTTAGCAAAATTATTTTCATCGACTCAACTCAATGTATCTTTCCATAAGCAAAAAACATTACTTTCAACGTTCACTTTTATTTTTCATCAGACAATCTCTACATCGAGGAATCAAGCGCAAGCATAAGGACCACGATTTCACTTCGCACTTTTATAAATTTTCGATCCTCATAGTCCCATTATTCATGTATTAGCACCCAGCGTATTTTATTATTTTATTATTCCCCAGGCGCTTTTTATTACCTCAGCGTACACACAGAGCTAAAGATAAACAGCCTATTTTCCTGGTGCACGGAGGCAATTAAAGAGTCGTTTGCGGCTCGAAAAACAAACGGGAGAGAAAATGTATAATGCGATACATGCGAATCCGAACGTACCTGGCATTTTTGCTGCAGCTCTTTCTGGGACATCGGCCGGCATCTCACCGCCACTTTCACGGACTCGCTCATCTGCAAGAAAAAAATATCGTTATTTTTGCCTGCAACTTTGGTTGAGCCTCTTTCGTCTATTTATTCATTAGTCGGTTATTATTTATTATCGCTGAAGATTAAGATTAATAATGATGCAAGTTTTCAAGACGATTTAAATTATTCATAAATCGTCGCAGAAATGAATGAATATGATCGCAACTTTTTACCGATCCCAGCCGGATTTGAATTTGCGTTTTTACTACGCGCCACGTCAGTGATCGATTTTTTGCCGATTGGCGTATAGTATCGAGTTGTTGAAGTGTCGTGACCCAAGGTAAGGCGACATTTGGATTCGTCTTGATTGCGGATGCGTGAATTGGAGTTTTTTTAGTGTCGAAAAACGGATAGATTCATTAGTATTACGACAGACGTATTATTATTTTTGAGAGCGTCTTGTATTACGTGCTCATCTGCTGTGTGAGGTATCATTAGTAGATACATTAAATAAACATTCATTACAATGTAGTTTGCAGTCGAAAACAGCAAAATATATACTAGCGAGTATTATGTATTTATTACAAGCAATTATCTTAGTAAAATCATTATTGTTTATAGAATAATTATAGACTACAGGGAATTTCGCGCTTCCTTTTCACCAAATATATGCGATCGTATATATGTATACATTATGTTTAATAAATGTTTATTGAAGTAAGATGAATGATTTATTATCACTTCAGCGTCTAAACTATTTCACTATACCCGAACAGCGGTCAAAGTGACGTACCCAGTATTTACATTCAATAAATAAAACAGTCAACGTCAAAGTCGCTTAAAAATTTATTAATACGTTTGACGTAACGCAACTTACATACATCCAAGTTTACAACTTACAGACACACAATAAACATAAGACACTCAACCAAAACATATTTTCATTCAAAACCATCCCCATATACCCAAAGCCCAAAAATATTCGAAATTCCTATAGCAAAGCACCTCCCACCCTCCAAAGCTCAACGACCCTTCGCCAGCCCTTCACACAGCTCTCCTACGCGCCAAACAAGCGAAATTCACACACGTGTCCACGAGCAGACACTTGTATATCAAGGTCATCGCTCGTTACTCGGCCGCGGTTATATGCGCGCAACTTTCCCGCTCTGGCAGCCCTTAAGCGAGGCCTTGAACCTGCCTTCGCCACCCCAGCGAGCCATTGAACCATCCCCCGCGCGCGCAGTCCATTAACTTTAAGAAATGCGTCAGCCGGCCAGCGCTCAATAATTGCCAGCATTATGAATACTTGATGATGCGAGCCTAGCCGGCGGCGGTTTAGCCATTTGTCATCGCGTCTGCGCGCTTAGATTAATTGACGGTTTCGCTGGCAAAGTGAATTGTTTTTGTTTCTTTGATGAGTGGAGGAATGTATTGTGCTGGGTTGAGTTGGCTGGTGGATTGATTGCGTTTGTGATCGGTTAGGGTAATGAGATGCAGTTGTTGGGGGAAAAAAGTTTGTGGTTCTTGGTTTGGTTTGATGAGGAGTTTGTTAAGGAGGTGTTGGGTAATGATGATTGGGGTGGAGTTTCGTGAGAGATTTTGGATTAATGGGTGTTTTTAGTTGGAAAGTTTGGTGAGAAGTCAAAAGTTATGAGTCGGTTGTTGATGTAAGAGGCCTTTTGAAATGCGGGAAGATGTTGGCACGTTATTAGCCTAGTTCCGAACTTTAAAACAAGATGATTTTCTTTTTATTCAAATTTTCTATGAAACATTCAAATTTGTATCTTTATACAAAATATCGTCTTTACATATCAGCCATAAATTCTCTATAAAACATACAAATTTGTAACTATATAAAAAATATCGTCTTTACACATCACCCATAAACTTCGTATTTACTCCGAAAAGCGCATCGATTATTTACTAAACCAGCAAACATTCCCCAACACCTATCCGTTATCTACCATGCATTTACCCTCCAAACATTTCACCTCCCACCCAATTTCTCCTACACTCAAACCATGCCCAGCAAAAGAAAAAACCCACTATTAAAACAATGTCGCGCCCTACTTATATACGAAAGAAAAACCGATCAACCGGCAACGATAAGCCAGAAAAAACATGAATCAGCCTCTGAAGGACGAAGTCAGATCCGAAGGGGTAGATTAACGCTAATACAGAGCCAAAGCTCGACCGAGTGACCGACTGTCCCTTTAGATTTGACCTACTCGTTCCAGCGCGCGTCTACGGCTAATGTAATGTATTCTTGTATATATATATACAAGGGCGCAAGCACGCGACGTTCGCACGAGCGTTATTATTATTATCGGAGTTATTATGAGAGTGGCCACCCAAAAATCAGGAGCTGGTTCAGGATAATTGGGTTGACTGCTCTACTTTCTAGTTGGCGCGATTCGAAAACTATAGTGGGCTTTTTATTGTATCGGCGACGGCTTTTGTGGTGTAGGATGCGGGCTTGGTGATTGTAGAGTGACGGTTTTATTGCGGGTTTTGATGGATTGCGAATTGTTTTTGAAATTTTACTTCCTGATTTACGTGCGAAAGTGATTTTGGATGTTGTTGAATGTGTGATGAATTCGATGCGATAACGGTTTTTTTTCGAATGTCGAGTAATAACGGATTTTACAGTTCGAGCGTTTTGCGGTAGTCAAACGTTCATGAGAATTTCGCTAAAACATTCATGCACATTTTAAAAAAGTAACACGCCGAAGATTAGGCTGAAAAGCGGAACAGTCTCGCATTTTCGCGGAACCATTCAATTGAGCGCAACACTTTTCTTCCCCTACTAAACTGTATGTACTCACCGCGCGGCTTTATATACACCTCGCGCGCTGAGCTACAGGTAATGCTTGCAAGCTCCCGAGCTTTCACCGTACACATCCACCTCCATAAAAACCATCATCCCCAACCTCACTTCAGCCAAACCAACCAAAAAACCATAACTCGCGTGACAAAAAAACCATAAATCCACTCACCTCGTGGGATAGCGTCTGACTTTGCTCGGCATCGAAAACACTGTACTAGGCGCGCGGCTCGGCTGCGAAAGCCCGAGCTCAGCGACACACGGCTGGACTTGCACTGGCGCGTATAGGCGGCCGGTGCAAGCCCGCGATTTCGCGCCCCTCGAGCGGGGGTGAGTCTAGCCGCGCGCAAGCTCGAAACTTGCGCGCGCAAGGATCGTACGGTATTGCTGGCCGGCTGGTTATGCAGCGCTCGTGCGACGCTCCGCGGCTGATGTTGGAAGCTCAGGTACACATGTGAGCGCTGTTGGGTAACGTAGGCGAGGGGTTTTCTGTTTTTCGGTTTAGCGCGGCTGGATGACAGCATGGCCGGGTACGATTTTAAGAGCGAGGAGGACGTTAAGTTGTACTTGAAGAACCTGCTGACGGAGTACCAGTTCGGTTGTTATGGGGAAAAGAAGGGGGAAGGTGAGTGGAGTGCTTGTTGGGAGCGCTGACATAACCTCTGTTTTTGAACGCTTGGTGCATGGATTTGCAGTTTGTCACCTCCTCGGGGACTACAAGGAGGCTATTAAGTCGGACTTCAAAGCGGCGGCGGAGATTTACAGGAAGAACTGCGATAACTTGGATTACGGGAGGAGCTGCGCCAAGTTCGGCGGTTATGCGCTTGCAGGTAAGGAAGAGATCGTCTGCTTGTTTATATGGGCTCGGAGCGCGGTTTTGGAGTTCGGAGCGATGTTTTGTTGACTATAGATGTCGCCTGCTCTCGGCGCTGGTCTGTAGAGCGTGATTGAGATTTTAGACGGTTTAAACTTGATTGCCTGTTATTGCAAGTCTAAGCATAATCGTTAAGTGATGTTATCTCGTAATTATGAAATAGCACTTTTTTAGTTACTGTAGAATCTTTCTTTTTGGAATAGCTTAAAAATCAAGTTGAAATTTTACTATGTAAAAGTAAAATAGTATTTCTACTTAAATGTTTTCTTAGCTAAATGTGCTTTCTATTTCAATTAGGTCAATTTTAAAATTTACTAATATTATAAAGCAGATATATATTAATATTTTTAAAACCTTCTTTGAAATGTTTGATACTATGTTATACATTTATCAATCAATAATTAAAAATCATCTATAGTCATATTTTTCAAAAACAAACATAAAATTGTTGAATATGTGTTAAAAAAATTAAAATAGACATGTAGTTATCGTGTCATATTAGAGATAAACAGAAAACTCACAGTAATGATAATTCGCATCAGTCTCGCATACTTATCCAACTAGTTATACTATAAATAAAACTACTTTCGGGTTATAATCAACATGTACACTAAAATAGAATAGGAGATGTTCAGGAAAATAGTAAATAGCTGTAAATATGTATAAGCAGTCATATTTCAATGATTTTAAAATTTTCGATAAATAAGAAATAAAATTTGAAATAAACTTTTTATGGCAACTATATTTATTGATTTACAATTACAAGATAGATCAAATTAAATTTGTTATAATTTTTATATAAAACTGCATATTTTTATGAACGTCACTTAGCTCACAGATGATAAGTTGGTTCGGTTTACGCCGAAACTTTATTTCTAAAGAAAAAAAAAAAAATTTTTTTTTTTTTTTTTGTATTTCAATAAATTAAAAAGTGTATATTTCTTGATAATTAACTCTTGACTATGAATAAATTATTCATGTATTTACTCTGCGTTCTTTTATATGCGAACTATTTTTCATTTCTTTAGATATCAACAGGTCTGGAAAGAATAAGTGCGAATATCAAAAAAATTTTTAAGTTCTTTTTAGTTGTTTTTTCGGACTTTTTTACATTTTGGATACAGAGTTTTATGAATCTTTGGGAATTCCCAGGCGTTTTAGCTTGGAATTCCAATATTTAATAAATTATAACTTTTGTTATTGAGCAACGATAGTGTTTAACAATATCTAAAATTTATTATATTTGTTAAATATTATCGAAAATGTATTAAGTAGCTTATATAGTATAATCTAATAGTTAAAGATTAACAATATGCTTTTTATATAACTATATTACCTTATTTTTATGGAATATAAAAAAAGAAATATGCTTGCAATTAAATTCATATTCATGTTAGTGAAGTAAAAAAGACGTTTTCATATTCTACCATTTTTATACAGTTTATACGGTTTTCCTCAATAAATTTATTCTTAAAATGTAAATCTCTAACAAGCTTAGAAAGCTTATCTGAAACTTGAAAATCTGCTAAAGCGACTGCACAAACTGTGGGTCATAAATTTTAATCAAATGTGCCAATGAAATAAATTAGTGTTAACAAGAGAAACTCATTAAAAACTTTTTCTTCAGACAACTGCTGAAGTTACAACAAAACCTTTCACAAAAGCATTATCACTTTAATAAAGTGTCTCAAAAACTGCTCGTCATTCAAAGATTATAATATAAAAAGTTAATATAAATATTCGATAATTTATGTATTTCAAAGTCTCGGTTAGCTAAAATTAAAAATAAAATAATAATAATTATATGTATAATGACTAGTCGTTATGAAAATGAGTTGTCATTTTATAAATTAAGTTGCTTTTACAACGAAAAAAATCACCGCGTTAGTTTTACAATAACAATCTCAATTTTCTTCGAATATTTTACCTTAGATTTGTTAGTTTAGTTTTCGCGCATGAAGTGTACAAATGATGCAACAAAACAATTTCAAGTTATTCAGTATCGTTAAGACGTGACTTCTCCTCGAGTTAAGTAACCAACTTATCCCATGTATAATTACGTTTGCACCTTATCAGTGACATAAGTAAAAAAACGGCGCAATAAAAAAAATCAATCAATCTATAGATAATTGTTACTATGCAAGATTCTAGCACAAATCAAGATATACAGAAATTAACATTCCTCAATAATCACCGCAATCTCTAACCCACAGGCAAAGGCTGCGAAAAAGACCTACACTCGGCGTACAAATACATGAAGCGAGGCTGCGACCTGGACGATCCCATCGGCTGTACAAACGCCGGCATTCTAGCCACAACCAACAAGCTACTCCAGAAAGAAGACAGAGCCGCCGTCATCCAGAACGGCGTGAAAATGCTGGAGCGAGCCTGCAATAATCACAAAGCCGAGAAAGCCTGCTTCCTGCTCGGAGGGATATACATGACGGGCATCAAAGATGCCGTGGAGAAAAATTTGGTGGAGTGCTACAAGTATAATTTGAAGGCCTGCGAGTATGAAAATCCTCGGGCGTGTGCGAATATAGCGCAGATGCATGCGAGAGGTGAGGGAGCGCAGAAGAATTTGGAAATGGCTGAGACTTTTAGGAAAAGGGCGATTGATTTGGAGGCGCAGGTTAAGAAGCATCAGGAGCAGATAAAGTTCGGGCAGGGTATCGATCCTTGATTGATTGTTTTAATTGTAATATATTTATTGTATAATAGATGGTTTCATATAAAACGTTTATACTATCGTTTTTTTTTGTACCGGTTAGATTTAATCCCACTTACCCTATCAGTTTTGCGATAAATGACGTTTACAGAAAGCAATGTTGTATTTTCTGATTAAATATATTTTTGTTTTATTTACACATTTTTTATTAATTTATTGTTATTATGTTTACATATTATTTATTTATTTACTATTGTTTTTAAATTTTGAGAAATATTTTTTATAACTACAATTAAAAGTAACAAATATTTTTTATTAACAACAATATAACCAACTAATACCAAGCATTGCGGAAATCATTAAGCATTTAAATACTCGCTTTCAAATTACAAAGGAACTAGCGAATTACCAGATATTGCATATATAATTTCGAAACTAGTACTCGCTATTATTGTACTTTCACTTTTTGCGCTGCCTGGCATTAGTGCAATTTTCAAACTTATTTTCCAGAGAAATTTGAATGCAACTGCGTTTGTAATGAAAGGGGTAAAAGATACTGTAGTAACTACTAACAAAATGTAATAAAAAGCTCTTGACCCGATTCTCTTTTGACAGTTTGTTATTTTATCTTGAGTACTAATCGATTCACATGTATAGACCGACTTTCATATAGTTATTTGTTATCCTACCCGAATTTCACTTTCAAATATTTGTAATTAAAATATTTTAATTTTTTTAATCAAAATTTTGTATAAGTATACAAAAATAAAATTTGAGTTATTAATTTCAAGATTTAAAAGAAAATCAACGAACCAGAATAAATAAGTCAAACATAAAAAACTAAATCCTAAATTTAGTTTTTATGTATGGTATCTGCGCCATTTAGTTGGTAAATACATAAAATAAACAAAGTAATTTCATTATGTTTTATAAGACAGTTTAATTATGATAATAATTTTGGGAAATATAATCCGCCTATAAAAATGAACAAAAGAATTATATCTCGAGTGGTATTTCCAGGATTAGTAAACTGAAGTTGTTTCGTCGCTTGCTAAGATACTCATAATGCGATAAATCTGTACATAAAAACTCTGTAGTATAATTTAGAAAAAAATTTAAAAGTTGCGCGTAAGTATTCTACTTATACTGTAATTTTATTCCATCTACATCCACATTTATTCTAACGAAAAAACTCAAACGTTTGTTCAGTCAACAACATAAAAAACAAATAACCTAATTCTCAAAACGAAGGTTAAATTAACCAAAGCCACCAAACAATAAAATAATAATACCCCGACCATTAAACCCGAACAATACATCCTCCCATCCTCCAATCCTCAAACACATCATCATAATTTCCCTCATAAGCAGTAAATCAAAAAGGCAAGAACCTCGTGTCCCACATTAAACTCGCAATCAGCATCCAATTATAAATCCGCGCCGCAGCCTCGATTACGAATTACGATCTCGTCATCACCACCGATAACTCATCCAAACCCCCGTTTTTTTTTTTTCAAAAATTTTCCACTCTCCTCACCAATCACCCAACTCACACAGAAACTCCGATATCCAAACGGAACGTCGCATTATCGGCCACGCAGCCGGGCTTATCGCTCGCTTTCTCGTGCAAGTGAGAGCTCGAAAGCCGGAGGTGTATATATACATCCACACACTAAAAAGCAAGTATATATAAATACATACATCGACGGGTCCGCGAACCGACGCCCCCTCCTCTTTCCCGTTACTTATATTTTGCCTCCCCCCCCCCTCTGGCAGGACATTTCGAACGTGAGCGCGCGCTGGCTTTCGCGCTTGCCGATCACTCGATTTCCGATAGGCGGCTCGGGAGGACGTAAAAGTACCATAAAGCATCATGAGCCGATTTACCGCTGTGCTTGCTGTAGCTCTCGCCGTCTTCTGCTGTACGGTGAGTGTTTGTGTATATTGCTGGATTTTTTTCTTTTTCGAGGTGATGTGTGCGGTGAGGCGGACTTTCACCTTTTGGAGTCGCGCTGTTTTCTGGCGGTGTTATGAGTTTTGAGGGAAATTGGGTTTTGTAGGTTGTTTGTTTGGAGAAATATATTTGACTTTATTTTATAATTTTGGAAAAATAATTTTTGAAATTTTGAGGGACAGTAATATTTTACGTAGTTGTCAAGCCGACGTTTCAGAAAGCGTGCGCCAGAGTAAATAACAGCGTCTCATGTAATTTATCTAATAGGCGGCCGAGGAGCGGAAAACGACGCTCACAGTCGACGTCTACTACGAATCGCTCTGCCCGGACAGTATCTACTTCATCACCAAGGAACTAGCTCCCGCCTACCCCGGACTCAAAGATTTCCTTAAAATCAACTTCGTGCCTTTCGGCAAATCATCCGTAAGTATACACAAACATTTTCCTCACAAAAAGAAAACAGACATCCAAAATAAGAAATACTCAATTCGCCTGACGTCAATAAATTTCTCAACATCAATTAACAATCTCTAGTGGGTAGTTGGCAACGAGAATCAGCCGACCGAGTTCACCTGCCAACATGGGCCGAACGAGTGCCGCGGCAATCGGGCCCAGGCCTGCGCGCTCCACGAAATCGAGCAGAGCGTCAGTGCCGAGGAGCAGCAGCAGAAAAAGGTCGCAGTCGTCGATTGCGTCATGTCGAGCCGCAATCCAGCCTCTGCGGTGCCGCAGGTAAATCCCGCCTTAATTAAAGGCCTTTGCGCGTGGCTTGGATAAACAAAGCGCGGATTGAGTTTCCGAGCTCGCGTGGTTTTAATGTATTCAATGAAACAGCTGGGTTTTGTTTATCTTTCGAGCGATCGGTATGGATAGTTTGATCGATGGTTTTTTTTTGTGTTTTTTTATCCTTGTTTTTGAAATGTTTCAAGTCGATCGATAAAACGCGGCTTTTTTTTATCTAAAGCGGATGGGTTCTTAATCAGGTAAAAAATCTTAATTGTTCATTTATCTGCTCCAGTGCGCAGAAAGGCATGGATTGAGCAGCGAATCGGTTGAGCGCATCACGAGCTGCAGCAGAACTAATCTCGGCAACGAACTTCTAGTTGCGCACGGCGAGAAAACTAATGCTTTCCAGTCGCCGCTCACGTTTGTCCCGTCCATCGTCATCAATGGAGTAAGTAGATTTTTATCTTGATTAAAAAAAAAAAAAATATAGCGACAATTTTTTTTAATGGCAATTTATTAATCACATTTTATTGTAAAATTTATAAAGTTATAGCTTCGATCGTGCTCGTCGTCGCTCATAATTAATCTAACAAATTTATAACTCATACACTATTTATAACTATCGGCAAAGGGAAAACATAAAAAATACAATGTACAATATTTACATTTTTTTACATTTTACACGTCGCTTGTGCACTCGATGAAACGCTTCTCATAGAAGTTTCATCAATTATTCATCGCGCGATAATCATCAAATCGGCAACTAATCAGCATACACGCTCCTAAAACTTGTGCATTTGCTTAACAGGAAAAGAAATCGGAAGCATTCAGAAATTTCGGCAACACGATCTGCCAGCTCATCCCGTCCGGCGAGAGGCCGAACATTTGCTCCCAATACTAAGAGGGCGAGACCATCCAAATGCCGGCAAGATGAACCAGAGGGCTCTCGTCTTCGACGCAAGAAGAGGCATATCAACAGCCGATAACGGCGCCCAAGTGGCAAACTTCGCGTTTCACTCACATTAATTTTTTTTATCAATAATCACAATCGTCCGACTCAGATATTTACAAATGTACAAAAATCCATAGATACCGCATGCGAGCGGCGTCTTATTATTCCGACAAGGACGTGCGAATATATCTTTTGTAATAATTAACTTAACGAAAATACCGATTTCTCCACAAGTAAAGTCTTGATGAAATTCTTACAAAACGACTTGCTTAGTTATTTTCCTCTCCGAGTCCGGTTTAAATCACACGCCAAGGATAACCGCTTCGTCTCTCCGTGTAAATTACTTTTGAATCATCTACCGTTTTCGCACGCTCTGCAATAATGGCACGTAGGTAAAGATTTTGCTGCTCTTGGGCATACGATACTTCAAACTTCAGTCAACGTTGAACAGTTCCGTCAACGGGCAGTCTTCAAGAGTTGATTTTCGTTTTTGTTATTGCTAACGCGAAGATCGCTGCTATTCGCCGATGAAAACCGAATCCTCCAGACTGTTCAGCTCTAAGAATTGTTCCAAGAATTGCTGATCGATGTTGGAGCCTAGACCTTGAAGATCGGCAATGTCCTCGTCGGCTCCATACTCTGAAAAATGCAAATCAATCGAAAAATTAATAATTTATTTACACTTGAATAATTGAATGATACTTTGCATTTTTAAGTAAGTACTCTGCCCGAGTGTGTTGAATTTAAAAAGAGCGATTAGCAAGTGATTATTTGTAAAAACAAAAGCATTAACGCGGTAATTCCAGCGATAGAGCACGTGACTTTATTTTAATTAAAAAAATACAAGATACAACATTAATATTATGTACCAACTAATAAAAGATTCACTGCCCACTACCAATCTGATAAAAAGCTCAATCAAAAAAAAAAAACCGTACAGTCACGATAATCTATATTTAGGCGCAATTGTCTCCCTCGCACCTACTTAATCAATCAAACAGCTCAAACACTACCGTCAATCCCCCAAAGAGTTCACGTCCCCACTACACAGGGCCGACATACTGAAACGCGCGAATCGCCAAACGTACTCCACTACAATCCAAGCCAGCGCGCGCCATATACGTAATATACATCAGGCGTTATAAAAATGGATTAGAAGCTCTCGGTTATGCGCGTGCGTCGCACGTGGCATGAGAGCGCGGCACGTGCAGCAGCGGCCCGCGTAAGCCAAAAAAGTATGGAATATTATTTTAAGATCTCGGTGTGGGGGGTAGAGAATGAGAGAGGCACCATAAACTGCACCGAAAGTGCAGCACCTCCTCTGAGATTCTGGGCCCAAAGCACTGCTCTGCACATTGTCGTCGTTTATTGTAAGCGCGCGTACGGCCCGCGCCTGCCATTATTCACCGCGTAGGCAGTGGAGAAAAAATTGCGCGTGCAACATTTGACAACTACCCCTGGACTTTTTTTGGCCGCTCGCGGCTTGTAAAAATAATCGCCCGGAGGGCCTTCGATCGCCATGCAAGAGTTATATTTATACGCTTTTTGCCGGGCAGATGTGCTCGTGCGCGTTGCAATTTTGCGTCGGGCTTGTGGCGGATTTCTTTTTTTTTCGGTGAATAACTTTTCGTAAGGGATTCGAGCTTGATATATACGTCAGATTGCCGTTTTAGATCCGTGTTATGCTGGGGAATTCCGTAAAACGAGCAGAGTAAAATATCACGCAAACCAAAAATGTTTCTTCACAAGCAAAAGCAACACTTACCGATACTTTCAAAGCCGAACTGGCTCTTATCATCGGCAAGAAAGCGCGCCACGTTCTCGTAAGGAATGTACTCGTGCCCGTCATCCATGTGAGTCGGCACGTGCGCCAGCTGGGGCGATACCGTAGCTGGATACGGCTTCAGATCCACCTCGTCAAGCATCTCCAGCGGGTCTTTCTGCGAACCATAATCCGAAGAGATCGAAGCGTTCCTCGTACCCAGGGCCGGCTGCTGGTGCTGCTGGCGATGGTAGCTCGTCGCCACTGAAGAGACGCTCGACGAGCTGGAGTGTCTACGGCTGCTGGTCTTGCTGGATCTGCCGCCCTCGCCGAAGCTGCCGGACAGGTCGGTGTGGCACTTGGCGTGCTTGCGCAGGGAGGACGGGTCCGTGTAGCGCTTGCCGCATCCGGCTACTGTGCACGCGTACGGTTTCTGCAATGATCGATCGAATTATTAATTTCGTTTTGGAGATTGCGAGAGATAACAGTTCAACGCGATAAAGCAAGGACAATAAAAGTAATCGGAAATTATTCCACGCCGAGAAGGATCTTAAAGAAGCGAGCTGAATTTCAGAAGTGTTATCGACTCTCTTCCCTTCTCCCGCGGGGAATATTTATAATTTTATCAGCTGTTTATCGAAACTGCGTCACGCGAGCGTGTGTATCGCTAGTTTACCGTGTCGTAATGCGTCCTCTGATGCTTGGCCCGGTCGCTGCTGTTGCTGAAGGCCTTCGTGCATCCGCGATGAGTGCAGGCGTACGGCCGCTCGCCGGTGTGCGATCTCTGGTGGATCTTCAGGTTCTCCAGCCTCGAGAACGCCTTCTTGCAGCCGGCGAACTGAAAAGAACAGAGCGTCGTTATAATTCCAAGCTTTTCCATCGTGGCACTATACTGATTTTAATCGGCGCGTAGATATACATTTTTCACAGCTCCGATAACTAATTTCCTTACAATCTCGTGTTTTGTTAGAAAAGGAGGACAAGGCTCGAGTCATATATTCGCGGAGCATGATACAAACGCGAAACGCAAAAGACACTCACGGGACATTTGTTGGGCTTCTCGCCGCTGTGCACTCTCATGTGTATGAGCAGCTTGTATCTGGCGTTGAAGGGCCGGTCCCTCGAGCAGCCCTGCCACAGACAGGCGAACTGTGCGTCCTCCTGTCCGCTTGAAGATAAACCTAGCTCCTTGCCGCTCCTGACCGACTCCCTGTCTCGGTCCTTTTCCTTGTGAAGGCGGCGAGCGTGGCCGTGTGAACCGTTGGAGGAGGAAGATTCGACGTGTCGCCTCTCGATGTGCTGGACCAGGCCGGTTTGCTCGGCGAAGGCGCAGCCGCAGTCCAGCCACAGGCAGGGGTAGGATACGGCGCCGTTGCCGCCGTCGTCGGATTGCGCGCTTCCTGCAAGTTTATTATGGTTAGTTGATCGGTTTTACGTATGGTTTTGAGTGAAGGACTTCGCGTAAGGTCAATGAATGTCAATTTACCATAAGACTCCTCGTGATTGTCTCTGTCTTGCGAGGTCTGCACGTCAAATAGCCTCGAGTGCTCACTGGCAAGCATTAAACCTTCGTCCCTTGGCAGAACGATCTGATTATCGATAATTTGATTGTCAGCCGGTACTGGCATCGGCTCGCTTTTTATTTCGTCCAACATGTTCGAAGTCCTAAAGATCTCGGGGATCTGTGGGTTATTTGGTTGCGTGGATACCAGGTGGCCAACTGGATATGCCGATTCCGCGTCTATCTGCGGCACCATATCGGCGACTATAAAGTCTGAGTTTGCCGCTGGGGTCAGCTGCTGTGGCTGGACTGTTTCTGCGTTTGGCAATGTGGTCGGGTCGCCCCTGCAAAAAACCAATCAATCAGTAAACTTAATAATCCAAAAAAAGAAAAATCACTCCTAAGTAGCTTAAAAATCGATGCTTACCTTATGAGACTAAGATCGAAATCATCAACGGCCTGCAGCGACTCCTCGATGTCCTGCTGTGACTGGGGCATCCCCGTGGGAAAGCACAGCAGCGCCGTCTCATCATGCAGCTGGTTGGCAAAATCGTTCTGATAAACCTGGTATCCATTATCCAGCTGATGGTGATTGCTCGGCATGCCAAAGCTCCTCGAGAAGGAGAAGGCTGTATTAACCGAGGGCAGCCGGTGATTGGATTCCTGAAGCGAGCCGTTCACGTTGCTGGCCCAGTTATTCGGACTGTACATCTGCTCCCAGTCGTTCTGCGCGTTCCAGCTCAGCTGCGAGTAGCTCGCCGGCGCTGAGTAAACCGACGCTGCGTCCTGCAGCTCCTCGTACAGGTGCATCTTTGTCCACCTTAAGGTAAAAATCGGTATTAGTTACACTGCCTTCGCGAGTCGATGTAGTAAGTACGGCTGCTCGTGTAAAATTGCTCAAGCGGCGCGCTAGATTTCGTGGATATTTCGTAAACGCGCGTATATCAGAAGGCTGATAACGGTCTTTTTATTTGGTCGCGCGAGCGAGCGAGAGAGCTGCTCGAGCATCGGCTGTAATACACTCTGGAAGTTAATTCAGGCAAAAGAGAGCCGAACGAAAATTTGACGGCTGCCTGCGACTTATTATCGCGCTGCTGGCGCGCGCCGATCGAGTCAGGGTCAGATCGGCTCGGTGAACCCTACGCGCACAGTTGCGAAAACCGGCAGCTTTCCGTAGCTCGCTTACACTCATTCACTTAACGATTTTAAATACACACTTTTCACGTGATTACAGTCACTTTTTTTATCGCGCCTGTTTTTCCAGTATGATCCGGGGTTACATAATTGACAAGTCAAATATTGAATTGCGCGCTGCGCGTAGCTATACCCGCGTGAAAAGCCGAGCTTTTCAAACGGCACTCGAAGGAGTCAACGATCGGCGCAAAATTTCCAGAAGATCGCTCGATACGCGGCTGTTTGTCGCTCGCACATTATTAGAACAAATCGCGAGAATACTAGAGTCATGGCAGATAAGCGGCCGGATAAATCAGGCGGAGCGAGTCGCCAAAAGTTTCCGCTGGGGATACCGATCTCCGAAAAACTATATCGGTCAACGGCAGCGCCACGAAGGTCCGACGATCGCGCAGATGTTACCCCAGCCTCGATCGGCACTACGACCAGCCGATCTCGAAAAAATCGGTAAGAAAATCGGTTAAGGTACTCACTCGAATTTTCCTTCTCCCAGGTGATGGACACTTGGAAAAAAGCTGCTACACTCTTTGCGTGAAAATCGGCAGCTCCTCCTCTCGGCGTGTGCCGCTCGCTACTAAGCTTTGTCTTTCTTCTCTATCTCTCTCCTCTCTCGCCTTATCGGCGATATTATTCCACAGTGTACGTCGCGTAACTCGCGCTGCTAGCGCGCGCGAGCTAATCTTTGCGCAAGAAGCGCGTCAGTGTCGCGCGGGGCAAGGGGAAAATGATCGCGGGGGTTGTCATTCGAGAGTGAGAGTGGAGCGGGAAAAGAGAGCCGCACACACGCGAACAGAGCGGAATGAAGACTGCCGGGCTACGAGATAAGAAGTCAACGGCTCTCTCTCTCTCTTCTCGGGCTGGATGCACGTTTAGCCGGCCTCCCCCCACCATTCGAGGCGCACCACTCGAGACGGAGTTGGTGTGTATAATGTACCCTCAGAGCGGATGAGGGAAAAGAGGGAAAAAGATCGAGGGACCGTTGCGCCGCCCACTCGCGTGGCGAGGATCGGGCTTGATGCTCTCTTTGGAGTCTTTTTGGGGGCTTGGTAGGATGGGATATGGGGAGGGTTGTGTGGGTGGTGATTGCGGGGGACTGGGTTGGGGCTGGAGATGTGTTTTGGTGATGGGATTTGGTGTGGGCTGCTTTTTAAGGAGTTTGTTTTATGCGGTTGATTGTTTGATTCGTGATTTGGGTTTGATGGAGGTTAATAAATTTGAATGAATTTATTTTTGACTGCGATATAATTTATGAATTTTTGATAAGAAGGTAGTTTTTTCTTAGGTCCATATAAGTTTTTGATATTTCATGTTTTTAAAAATATAATTCAACATACGCAAATGATTGAGATAAGAATTGATTAATCTATCAGTTTTGTATGTGCCAATATATTAACCACTTATTTCCTGTTCAATTAAAAGTTTAACGATATTTATTTATACTGCTTAAAAATGCCTATAATGATGAGTATTAATAAAACTTTTCAAATTTCTTGGATTAATGATCTTTGAGCAAATTAAATAGCGCAATTGACGTCAATGCAATTTAAGAGATCGATTACATATTTTAAATCATCTCTCAGAATGTATCTGAAAAATATTAGAATCGATTTTGGATACATAAGTACATGTATGAATTGAGGGTAAATAGAGCGTGCTGTAACTAATTCTAAGTAAATTCATTTTTTAATATGTCAAAGACGTACTTGGAAAAAACTTACACTTGATAGTAACGTAATAGTACGACTCGAATATTATTTAGAAGGAATTGTACAATTCTGGGTATTTATATGTTTATAATCAATCGCGTCGTATAAAATTAAATATAAATTTAAAAGCTTAAAATTTTAATGGTCTGAGTATGAATTCTGCAACTGATAAATCTCTGAGCTATCTATATTTTGTCAGATAGTCACAATCATTTAATAAAAAAGCTCGATTCACAAAAGCTTTGCTTAAAATAGAACACAGATAAATAATAAATCTCATCATCTCGCGTATAATTAAACCACCAAAATTTCACCAATCAAATTATTAGCAACAAAAATTGCCCCCAAAGGGTTAACCCACACACCCACCTCATCTAGCGACCAAAAAACCACATCCCTTAAAAGTTTCTCAGGACACTCAGCTCGCGCTCTCCTCAAATCCTCAACTTTTTTGATTAACCGCCACAACCGTCGCAGCTCGCGCATCGCCGTCGTCAGGTGGATCCGATTTCTCAAATTTCCTCAGCCTCCCCGTGACTTTTCCATCCAATAATTGGTGGGAACCCAGCGTCTCCGCTTTCCTCGCGCTTTCCAATTTCGGAGCAACCGCTCTCTCTCTCTCGGCTTTAAAAAAAAAACCGTCTATCGGAGGCCTTTAAAGAAAAAAACACTCTTCTCCTACTACATGTCCCTCGACGCGCTTATAGGGGAAGCAGAGCGCGTGTAGCGGGCGACATGCGTATCGATGGGAAAAAGGCGCATCCTCGCGCAGGTTTTCCCTCGGAAAAAGCGTCTCAGTGCGGACCAGCTGCGGGCCACACGGCTCCATCTCGGAGGGCTTAATTATGGACACCGCGCCGCGTGATGTACATATTTCACGGCTGCGCGAGCTTATATACACAGAGGCGCGATCGATGGAAAATTAACGATCGGACTCGATATTTTCCTAATGGTTTTTCACTGCTCGGTGTTGATGACCCTTTGCAGATATATACGCATCTGCAGCACGTGTGCAGTCGAAAGATTTTTCGAGTAAGCGAGAGCGCGCGCTGACGTTTTTCTGAAAAAGGAGAAAGTGTATGTAGGAGCGCATGTGCGCGGCGAGTGCCGATTTTTTGCCCGATGCGACTGTTTTATACGGTTCAACGCTCTATTATGCGCGGGGCATAATGGAACTATATATTATATGCGCCGCACGTGTGTGCGAGGTCCTGGGCGATGTATGGCGGAGAGCAAAGAAATTTATTATTGCGAGGCGCTAGAAACGAGCGGGGGATGGGGGAGGGGGGTGATACGACCGTTGCGCGGATCGAGAGAGAAGCGGGCGTGATGCTTTTGCTGGGCCCTTTTATTGCGCGGTGGGACTTGATGATGGTTGGATTGAATGTTTTGCGGAGAAATTTTTTATGGTTGGATTTAATAGCTAGTTTTATGTAAAAATTATTTTTTATATACAAAAATAATTTATTTTATTTAATTATTTTAATTTATTTTTGCTTGAATACTATCTTATAATATTAAAGTTGAAAAATATGTCGGATTTTTATAAAATTTAACTGTTACAGATGAATATTATAATTTGAATAGTTCAATAAAATTTGTTCTAATAAAAAGTAGTGGAAGTACATATTCTAAAAACTATTAGAGTTAGTAAATGAAAATATTTAAAAGTTAAGACTGTTCAATTTTATTATAGAGAGCATATATTTGTCAAATTTGATGAAAATATTTACGAACTCTTGAAAATTTATGTATTTCTCATTTACCTAATAAAATATTGGGCTTCTTGAAACACAAAAACAGTATTTTGCGTTGTAATAATTTCTGTGTTCAACTTTTAATTTTCAAAAAATTTTGTATTGTCCAATATTTGTTTTAATAGAAATTAATACTTGACGACGTATTTTCGAAACATTAAAATTTAAATAATATACGAAAGGTTTTCACATTTTCAAAAACGTTGCCTTGAAATCTCTAACTGTTTGAAATAAGTACTTGTCTCTCTTAACAAACAGAATGCAGCATTCTAACTGTTTTAACTATTAAAATCAGCAAATCAAACATCCTCATACGCAACGCGCTTAATCTGCTTTTACTGAGCTAGGAAAAGCACTTCGAGCGAGAAAAGTGAAAAGTGACGCAACTAATTTACGTCATATCCAATCATCCTCATCATGCACGTACATTTCCCTATATCAATCAACAAACTCTCAAACTGCAAACAACTCCTATATATCTCACTCCAACCACAACCACAGACCATCCAGCGCATTTTAAACACCCAACTACCCCCCTAGGACCACTCTTCGCAGATTGAGGAATGTCTCTCGATACGCGCGGCCTCTCGGCAATTATACTGTCCTACATCTTCCTCCCTTTATTTTCGTCTCCGTCCCTCTATCCTCTCTCCAAAAAAAAAACGCAATATTTACTCGGTGCAGCGCCCCGCGGAGAGAGTGTATAAACGCCCTAACGACAGAATCATGTGCAGCAGCATCGCAGGGTCCGGCTCTCTCTCTCCGCACACATGTGGCCTGCCAGCCCTTCCATCCCCCGAGTGGCTTTTTTACCGAGGCACCTGTCAAGCTCGTTCACGCAGCCGGCTTCACGCGGCGCGACTAGTAGCTCTCTCTCTCTCTCTCGCGCACATGTGTTGCCTCGCTCTTTTCTGACTTGGCACACCACTAAAATAATATATGTACTGCAGCGTTTATAAGCGGCTGAACTCGCTCTCGTAAAAAAAAAGTGGAAAACGTGTGCGTGAGTAGTACGTAGCGAGGGCTCTTGAAATAATGTGAAAGTACTCGAGTCGTCTTGACACGCGATGCGGGTTGAGATAGTGGATATGGGATGGTTGCTGGATCGGGGGTGGACGAGTTGAGATCGCGCTTTGGGGGCTCGTTAGGGAAGTGTGAGATTGAGTTGAAGGTTTTTTAGTTTGGTTTGATGTGGTGTGGATTATGTTGATTTCTGTCTATTTTGGAGTAATGGTAGAATGTAAAGTTATATTAAATTTAGGAATAGTGAAAAGAATATTATCAGATAGAGCTGTTATAAAAACAATTTTGCGGAAATTTTGTAAGGTATCTTAAAGTTTTCATGGAAACTATTCAAATTAAAATCATACGAACTTTGCATGACGAAGCCATTTCGACTTTATCGCTAGTAGTTTGAGTTATAATAGTCAAATAATGATAAGGCGACGGACAATTATTTTCAAAATCAACCCGCCTATTTATATGAAAATTAAACTATTGTAGTTAAGCTCTACGGAGATAAGAAACCAGAAATAAAGAAAGCTGAATAAATATCAAAATTCCAGCGTGTAAACATTCTTGTAAACTGATAAAAAATTTGTAATTAAATATTGAAAATTTAATTTATTTCAAAGTCCATAAATTTCAGCTTTAAATAAACATGACTCAATAAAAGAGCTACACACACCTCTTGAATTCCTAGAATCTTATAAAAATTATTTTGTACATTCCTTAAATGTACATAATCTTCTAAATTACCAAAGGTGAATGTCTTCAAATTTTTTAAATCATAAATTTTTCAAATCAAAGTAACACTACTCAGATTGTCTTGCCAAAACTAAGAATAGTCATTGAAACGCAAAACATTTTATGACGTAGAAAGCAGATTAATAGTAGGTGAACAATGAGTAAATATTGACTACAATGTATTTAAAAACTATATTCGTAGATACAATGTTAACAGATTATAAAAATTGATTCATAACATCGTTACGTAGCATTACTTGTTTTTAATTGCAAACTTATCGTTAAATATGTGCAAAGCGACAAAAATAAATAACAAACTACAACTTTTGACACGTTTTTACAAAGATTTGGAAAATAAGTTTGTAATCCACTTGGATACTGCGAATGAAATAATTTAGTGGAGTAAACAGTTGTTAATCTATAATTTTTAGCATTCAAACTCGTTACTAAAATGTAGGTTACTATTCTGAGAATCTTAACGTGGAAAAGTTAATTATTGTTAAAAAGTTTCTTAAATAGCTTCTTTATATATTCCACAATTTTACGAATTCTCTATGAATACATTGCAGCCGATAACAAAAGAACCGTATTCTCTTAGCAAATTAAATATTAAATAGGTCAACAATGCGATTGTCACAAACCACATAAAACAACAGCAGCTCGCCCAACTCCCCAATAAAAAAAAAACACAGGCCTTATTATCATAAACTAGCGGCAAATCAGCTCCCAAGATTTCTCGCTTCGCGCATAGATTTCATCATAGCCTTTTTATCGGCTCGCGATAATCGAAAATAGTGAAAATTTTTTCAACTGTCGCGCCTCCGCCGCACCGATAACAGCCGCCGAGAATCACAAAAGCTCGCCAATAAATATATATTACATTGTCGCAAAATAGTCACATACGCGTAACCATATATTTACCAAAGAGTTACACGCGCGAGCGGCTAGCCGGCTTCGATAATAAAAGTATATTGCAACACTGGCTCTCTGAAAATAATAAAAATGCAATCAACGCACGAGTATATTAAAACGCGCACACCAGCGAAGAAGCGCGCGTTAGCTTTGGATTCCCCGCGAAGAAGATAGCCGCTTATCGGTAAAATATTATTTTGTTTATTTATCACGGCTCGTGCGCTGCTGCTTCTCTCTCTCTTTCGCTCTTGTGTGTGTATACGCGCTTTAAATCGTATTTTATCGTGGATCGCGAGCACTAAAAATTAAAACTGCCGTTCGTACGAGAGATAATCAAGCGATGATAAGTGCCAGAGAGCTGGATAGATGTGTACATGCGCGTGTAATGTACGATTTATTATATATATCGCGAAATCGGGATCTGAGAGCGGGAATGTGTAAGAAAATAATTCGCTCGATTATCGCTGAGCGAGGCGCTTTTTTCTCTCTAACGTTTTTAATGAAACGGACGATCGCGTGAATGCGTTGTGAAATAATTTACCGAATGGGTGCTTTATATCGGGAAAAGTTATATATGTGAACTGATTGCCTAATTTTATAACGCGTTGAGATAACTGCTGGTTTTTTTTGTGTTTTTTTTTTTTATTGAGCTACTCGTGAATGGAATATAACCCTCGATTAATAATGACATTTCGATGCGTATGTTTGGGAAATTTTTCTGTAGCTGTTAAAATTGAATAACTGACTTTTTGTCTCGTGTTTTAATGTAGGCAAAGTGTCATTTATGTTTTACTGCCATAGGAGTATTTGTTAAGGTGTCAATTTATACATTAATTTATTAATAAAAAGTTTTACAACAGAAGGATTTAAAAAATTAATCTCAATTCATATGTTAACAAAATATTAATACAACAAAAGACTTTCCTTAACACTTCTTATAAGTGTTTACAACTTATTCGATCAATACTTATTTGTTAGTTGAAAATATGTTTCTCCCACAAATGTATAAATCAAGTACACAGCAGATCAATATATCTTGCCTATAACAGCAATTTCACAAAAGTACAAGTTGCCGAAACTACTAGTCTTAAGCAAGACCAATCATTATCTCAAGCAATTTCCTCCGCCTAAAAAAAATATAACAGATAGCCATACTCAAACCATCTCAACTCAATCCATCACCAATCCGCCTAACAAAACCGATAAAACCAGCCGCGAAACCACATAGTTCATTAATCCCAAGCGGAATTCTACTTCTACGGAAAGCCCGAAAAAAAAAAAAACAAAGCCGCCAGGTAAACGATTCAACAGCGCAGGTGCGCGCGCCTCGAATCTTTCCTCTCGCGACACATCATCGTGACGAGTTAGATGAAACGTTTAATACAATGTATGATATGTAAGCTAGCGAGCTCGCCGCGAAAAACTCAACTCTGCGCTACTCCGATAGCCCGATAACCTTCAGAAGATAAGGGTAGCTCTTTCTAGCGCGCGCTTAAATTGTATAGTGATGAAATGCGAGCGAGTAGTCGCTGCTTATGGAGCGGAATATGTGAGGATGAGGCAGGCGTTTACAGAATCGCTGGTTATTGACAAATAATGAGACGATGTGTCGCGCGCGGGACGATAAATGAGATCGTGGAATATTATTTGTGTTTATGTAATTGAGCGCGAGAGGCGCGAGCTGGGGGGAAGTGGGTTTCGGGAGGATTTTGGGTTTGGGAGTTGTAGTTTTTTGGGGTTTGCGTGAGTTTGCGGGTTTGAATTTTAAAGCAAACATGAGAATGTCGAATAGGGATCAATCATTATGTCAGACCTGGTTTAACTGTAAAACTGATGAAATCAGTAGTACAAATTTCATTTTCAGATGCGTTTCAAAAAATTTCTAAAATTAAAATAAAACTTGTTTGTTACTATGTAAGTTATACGTAGGTAATAACACATACATCTATAGTATTCGTTCAATTCTTGTTTTGGCTTATATATAATTAGTTAGCGACTGATTCCGAAACTTTTTGTAAACCGAATACGAATATTTATCAAAATTATCCTAGACGCCAACACTATCATTGATGACTAAATAGATATACCAAATGTCGTATTCGTAAAAAATAGTTTGAATAGTAAATAGTTATAGATACGAAGTAATTTCACGATGACCTTAAATAGAAAATGAATGTCTAGCAAATACATTTATAACTGTCACAACTAAAAATTTTCTAGTAACTTGTACTAAAATAATATAATAAAAGAAATTACGTGATGTATTAAACAGTTAAACTTACTACAAAATTAGGTAGACGGTTTCATTTCAACATTATTAAAATGAAAAGCTCAGTTAACTATACAAATAATACAACAATTGTAGAAACAATCCATCCGAATTAAAATATATAAATTTGACAAATATTAAGATTTCTTTTCAAACATGACGACACATTAACAAATATTTTCTCCAAAAAATCAGCGCACCAAATCAGCGAAACAGCTTCTTTCACTCAACAAGTTTCGGGTGTGTCAACATAATAGTTCCAAGATATCGCTAGTTGTTTTTCGCGATCCGCGGCACTCTCGACACAACTCAACCAACGCAATAGATAATAATAATACGCCAGCAAAAGATTCGGAAAATTTTCGATCATACAAACATACGCGCAAGCCACTTCCATAAATCGTATGATGCATCGTAAGCTTCCCAATCTTCGAAAAAGCTTTCGCGCGCTGATCAAGCTGAATTTCTCCGCGCGCGCCATAACAACTCTCGATTTTTCCTCAACCTCGCGTTTATCTCTCTCTTGAATTTCATGCCTGACAATCACGCCTGGCTTACATAACTATAAAGCGTGCCGGAGACCCCGGGAAATCAAAAAACCGCCCTTAATTCAGCATGGACACGCTCGTCCTTAATTCGAAATCGATCGCTTCATAAGTGGGTTATCAAGGGGAGAAATACACTTGCCTAAACGGAAATAACACGTCCCGTGAGGATTGCTCAAGTGCCTCTCTTCCGAGCTAAAATCTCGAGATACGCGGGCCCCGCGACGGCAAATAGCACGTCATTAAATGCGACTTGTAAATATAAATATACATATATACGCAGATGCGCACGTATCTCGATCGGGTTTTTAAGGAGCTGTTAGACGTCGTCGTTACGCGGTTATTAATAAACGCGTAAACGCCGCGGCCGCTCGTAAAACATACGAGATGTCAACTCTTTCCTAGACGTTGCGCTCGACTTGACAAAAAAAAAAAATAAGAGAGAAAAAAAGAAGGTATATCTGTACGAGCGCGGTATGTTTGGAAATACGGAGGGTACGTATAGGGTTGAGACGACAGGCGTTTAGCTCGGTCAAGCGCGGGGGCACGAAAATAGAAGGGCGGACTCTCTGCGTGTGACTTGGTATAATTAGGTAGCGAGTGTTGTGTACGGCAGGCTTGTTTTCTACGGCTTGAAACGATAAACTAAACCACTCGGGCGTTTCGGAGGGGAAAAAATGACTATTTCTATAAGGCGCAGGTTCTTTTGGTAGGATGATCGTTGGATTGCGGCTAGTGCTGCTGGGTATTTATGTGGGTTGCTGTTACATGACGTGTTTGTAATGTAGTTGCTATCTTTTCGGGGTTTTTACACTTGCGCTAATATTTGCCGAACTTTTGTAGATTGGTTAGAGAAAGAGGTGTGGCTTTCGGGCGAATTTTCGTTATTCAAAGTTTTATTTTTTTCCTTTTTAGTTTTTCAATTGGAGCTGATAGTCATTGTTGGTTTTTGAATATAATAGATTTTCGAATAAATTTTAAGTCTTTTATGCCACTTTTTATAAGTATCTACATTGTATTGCGAAAATTTTTCATTAATATTCAAATATGATCGAGTTAAAGAGTAACCTAAGTATAAACAGCAGATACGTGAAATGTAGAGAGAAACAGTTATTAGATAGAAAACTTTAATTAATGTAAAAGTCGAAAAGGATAGTTAGGATTACAACAATATTATAGAAATATTTTGATCGAAAATTCTTAATCATTATTTACTATATGATGATTCATTTATATAACGTTATAAAAATTTATAAAAATATCAGTCTTCAATTGACTGCTCGACACTTCAAGATATAAACTTTGTCCAGATAACAAAATGAGTCTATATTATTCATTGTAAATAAGCTGTGGAAAACACGATTTCCGTTATTTTGTTTCAATTCAATTTTCTCAAACATCAATTCAGTATTTAAGAGTTATAAATGTAATATTAGCTGTCATTTAGAAAATATTTTAAATAACTGCAAATATTATACTTATTTTTACCCCAATACTGTTATTTTTACAGTTAAAGTTTTACTAGTACTTCAACTGCAGAATGAGAACAGTTGTTGCTTGAATACTGCTATCAATATACCAGTTTGCTGACAATCTCATATTTAGTTTAGAGTTCAAATTACATAAAACTACTATAAAGAGACGTTTGTAAATCGTCTCCTAAAGTAAAGGTATTAGACATTACTGCCATACTTTTTGAAAGCTCTGGTTGAACCTCTGTGCGAACATTGTCAACAATTGGAAAATGTTGAACAAAACCACTACTCCATGCTATAGTCAGAATGCTGAAATCTACTTCTTGTTGGTAGTGATGATAAAATTCAATACAATTAGGAACTTCACCAGGAAATCCTTTAACAAAGCATAGAGGTTTAACTTCAGTTATTCTGGATGTAGCTCCAATTTTTGTTTTGAATATAGCGACTACTGGGCTATCCTAAAATATTCAAAATATTAAAAAATTGTAATATAAAGTGCTTTAATAATAGAAAAGAAAAATATTTATTACCTGAAAAATTACAGCCAGATATTTTCCTTTAGGATCCCAGTCCATAGATACAACCCTGCCCCCAGCTGATACTTGTACATATTCTTCTTCTTCTGATGAAAATACCACCTTACTTAAGTCAATTAATGGTACAGCAACTTTGTTATCATCCAGTGTGCCAACCTTTTTAACATCAAAGATTTGCTCTTGTAGTGGTAAAGAAAATATCATTGCTGGATCTTCAGTAGATGTAAAAAGAAGAGTTAAATTTGGACCAAAGCAAGCGGCAGCAACACGACCACTAGGTACAGTCCATCTTTCAGCCTTCCAAGAAGTTCCTACTCCAACATTCCATACTCTACAGTTTATAAAAAATTATTTTAAATATATTCATGTATTTTAATTGATTTTAATTTATAAAAATAATTAATATTCACCTAAATATTTTTCTACAGGTTGTTGACAGTAATCTTGATCCACAAGATGACCAACGAGTAAAACACAACCCTCCACCTACACGTCTTAGAGGAATCCCACTTTCTCTGGCAACATCCCAAATTATCATATTCATGTCTGATAGTGAACAAGATACCAACAAATCACCCTAAAAATACAAATCATTTTTAATAATTAACAATGATTGTGTATTTCGTGTTGTTTACCCTTGGACATTTATAATTATTATATATCTTTTATGTATCAATAGTATTATTATCCATTTAATTTAATAAATAAAAAATTAGAAATTATAAATATTTTTTTTGTATAATCTTTAAATTGGATTTATATGTAATATATTCATCTCAAATTGCTATGAATCTTATATAAAAAATATATAACATATAAAATAAAAATAATAAAATTACTTGTGGGCTCCACGAGACACTTGTGACAGGAGCATGATTTCTATATTTCAACATAAATGCATGACTAAGAGAATTACTTGCTGCCCCTAATTCTATTGTCCAAACTAGTACTCCATTCTGACATGCAGCAGCTAATTCTCTTCCAGCATTGGGTCTCCAACTCATACAGCATACAGATTTTTGTGCGCTATGTCGTAAAACAGCTACACCAAGATTACCAGTAGAAAACACTCTAATTCTATCATCTCTTGTAGCTACAGCCAAGCGTATACACTGTGGATGCCAAGCTATACAACGAATCTAAACATAACATTATAAAATAGTTAATGAGTGTTTATTTATTAAAATCTATTAAAATCCATGATATTTATTTTTACCAATGCAGTTGCCCAATCTCTAGTCATAGCTACATCAGCAACCGAACCAGATCCAGAAGCTGGTAAAATACTGCTCCAAAACGTTCCTCTCTCTATTAAATCCAGCATTTGAGTTAACCTAATAATTTTGTTTATGTTCATAAAATTTACAATCCGTAAAATGATAAGACAGAGTAAGAGAAAAAAAATTGTCGATTCATTACCTGGTGACAACCCAATGAAGTGGACGTGTGATTTCATTTGGATCTTCAGCAGCAGCAGTGCGGATTGCCTCCAGCAAACCTTTCTCTCGCCAAATGTTTGCTACCTTTTTAAAAGCACTGTCATGTACTGGCAAGAACAAATCTCTGGCCCCAATTGTGCGATTTGTTTCTCTTGTAGCCAACATATCTTGTGTAATGTTGACAATAGGAAAGTTTCGCAGGTATGTGGAAAAAGACTGTGTTTCTTGCTGTAATTCATCTTTTGTGCAGTACACTGGGCGACCATTAATATAACTTGCGGTCATTAAGTCACCGAATTCCGGTGTATCAAAGTCTCTTAGAGACAGTATTTTCAGCATTTTTGAATATGCACTCTGAGTCCTATACAAATATAATATAATAATAATGTAATAATTCAAATTAACATAGTGTATAGTGTCAATGCAATTTATGAGAGTAAACGCTATCTCACCTTACTTAAAATGGTCAAACCTT
The DNA here is from genome assembly GCA_900480035.1 of Eupelmus urozonus. NCBI lineage: Eukaryota > Metazoa > Arthropoda > Insecta > Hymenoptera > Eupelmidae > Eupelmus > Eupelmus urozonus. The sequence continues at coordinate 16,968 of UELX01000626.1, read as the reverse complement.
TCCTTGTACTTGAAAAATTAAATAGTTTTCCATAACCTGTGATAACACCGCATGCAAAAGAGCCGTATTTCTCATTGAATTATTCAAATTTGTTTGGTTTGATTTGACTTCTGGTCTGCTACCGGCCGACAGTTGCTCGATCGCGCGCCATTTCTGTGTACCGAGTTGTAGTGTTTGTCAGTGCCAGCAGAGCGCAGCACTTTCCAAGCGGGCTTTGTGGCGGGCAATTATAAAATTTATATTTTAGTATTTTACTGATTATACATATGGTAATTAAATAGGTAGTGCTAGCGCCGTTCTGCAATGCCTAAGTTTATTTATAGATTGTAAGATAGTATTCTTAGATGAGAATCTTGCATGGTAGTGAATGTGTTACAATAAGTTGCAATGAAATTTATATAATGTTGCCTGTCAGAGCTTTGGCGGCTGAAAGAATCTGTTTTATCGAGCTTTTGGCGAGGGACTTTATAAATAAGTTTATATAAGAGGAAAAAATGTACATGTTATTATATGTACGTTTGCTTCCACTCAATTTGTATTACTTTGTATTACAATTTTTGATCATGAATTTTCATTATGTGACAGCTTATTTATTTATACAATAATTTTTAGTACTTGAAATTGCTTAAAAAGGGAGAATATTTCTACTTTATCGATACTATATTATGGAAATTATTTTCTTTGTATATTATCTAAACATTAAAATTTTTTGAATAATTTATATTTAAGCAGAAAATTTCAGTCAGTGCAATAATAATTGTAATTTACCTAATAAGTAGAGAAAGGTTAAACATTTTTAGGTTTTAATTTTTTTCTTTTGGTACTCGGAGGAACAAAGTAAGAAATAATGGAATTTTAAAATATTACATTTAGCTATATTTAGCTTAAAAATTTGTAAAGAAATTTTCGTTATAGTTGAAGGCATGTTTTTTAGATGAAAAATGTTTCTTAAGAAACTATGAAGGTAAAAGGAAAAGTTATTAATTTTATTTTTATATTTATTTATTTAGATTTATGCTAAAGTTAAAAACAATATTTTATTAATGTTCGATATAAAATTAATAAAATTCGATTTAAAAAACTATTCAAAGTTAAATAGGTATTGTCTTTTCCACAAAATGAGTTTTTTCAATTTTTCCTCGTAATCTGCAAGTCTTAACATCAACATTAATATTCATCAGAGTCTTGTTTAATAAAGAATATAGTTATGAGGCTGCAAATTGCGTGTAAACGTTTCTAATACGAAAAAGTTATAAAAACTTATACAAATAAAGCGCGTTTAAAATTACTTAAACGAATAATAAATTTAGGTTACTCTTATCAAACAATTACAGATATTTAATATCTGACTTTTTACTCAATTATAAATTTGCTCCATTATCCTATATAGTCATAAAATGTTAATAAACAGTTGTTTGAAAGTATTAAAATTAAAAAGAAATTCCCGTATTCAACACTAAAATAATGTTTAGATAACTGATCTTCCCAATAATTCATATTAATTATAATTAATAAAAAAAAGGTACTAAGACAAGTACTCTTAAAATATGTACTAAGTGCCTATTAAATAGCTTCTATTGTCTCGATTTTTAGATACGTCTAAATAGAGTGCATATGTTTTTTTGGTAAAAGCTTTTTTCCGTACACGCATCTCTAAGTGTCGATATAAAATAGAAACTATACGATCAGTCTCAAAGTAAATTAAGTAGTAACACGCCACATACAGTAATCCAACTAAGTAGTAACATCCCCCACACCATCATCCACCCAATAACAAACGAAAGTCGCGAAACTCAACTTCCCCAATCTACCAGCCCCAACCTCCCAAAAAACAATTTACCCATCGCAATCCGCGCCTCGAACTCCCAAACTCTCCCACATCCATCCTCGCAGTTAATTTACAAAATCTCAGCGTTCCACGGCGGTTAATCGCGATTTCAAATTTCCGGCTTACCGCGCACAACACATCCCCGCAGCATCGACACCGCTCGGCAACATCCATCCAATTTCCCTCGAATCTCTCTCCTCGAACGGGGTCATGACCGTCTCTCTCTCTCTCCCCCCTTAAAAAATCTCGAAAACCAATCCATCCCTCTCTCAGCCGTCTCCCTCTCGCGCCGACAAAAGCTCAGCCAGGCCTGTGTCTGCTTCTCCGCTCACAAAGCGCACGCAATCCGCACACATGCATACTGCATGCACACAGCGAGGGTAGCAGAGGAGGGATATATACACGATAAGAACGAGTCGAGGGGGAGAAGCGAGCTATCGTCCGAGAGTCTAGGGCTGCAGCTTAGCCAGAGCGAGACGGCAAGAGCGCGCTCTGCATGTACCACGCGCTAGCAGAAGACGCAGGCATATAGCGTCCGTCTTTCTCTTGAAACAGCTCCCGTGCGGGCGGGCGGCTAGAGTGGGGAGCGGCCGCTCGCAGAGAGCAGTGCGCGTTCAGTGTGCGGTCGCGATTCGAGCGGCGCGGAAGGCTCCCTCTTTCTCTCCCCATTGGGGGGCCGCGCTCTCTGTCCCTTGTATATCATAAAACGCGCATATAGCCTGTCTATACATACACACACACACAGCCACGCACGGAGATTCTGTCTTCTGCTCGCAGACTCTCTCTCTCTCTCCCTTCTTCTTGGCACTCCTCGGAGAGATACGATATTGTCGCGAGCGCGAGCGCGACGGTAAAATCCAACGGAGGCCCAGCCGCAGAGTGAGAAAGCTCTCGAAGCGGCAGCCGCAAGCTCTCCCTCTCTCGAGCAGCAGCAGTTCGAGTGTGTTGTCGGGTGCCGCCGCGCGGCCCAGCTATCTCCGCGGGCTGTATACACACCTCTGGCATATATCAAAGGTATAGAGGATAGACACGGAGTCAGGAAGCTTTAGCCGGGAATGCAGGGGCTGACTCGGCGGAGGACGGCGGAGGGAGCAGCGGCGCGGACGATGAGCGTGTCGTCGAGCGCTGCTAGAGCCGAGGCGCGCTAGACGAGCCTTCCTTTGGAGCGAGGAGCATACGACTACGACGACGGGGACTACGTAGCAGCGAGAGAGATGGGCAAGAAGGGCGCCAAGCGGAAAACACGCTGGAGGACCCTCAGCATTGGCAGTGAGTCTCATTCCCCCTCACCCCCCAGCTTTTCTTCGTTAATTATCCACCCTGTAAAAGCTGCACGCGTGCATGTGTTACGTCGACTCCCTTAGCGAGGGAGCGAGAGAGAGGAAGCTGTGTGTCTCTCTCTCTCTCGGTCTGTGTATACGTGCAGAATGCACCGAAGGCTGCGCGCGCGCGCTCTGCCCTGTGACGTAATAGACCCGAGAGACAGAGAGCAGAGAGAGCGTAGCTAGCCCTCGACGATGATCATACCAGCAGCAGAGGCCATCGTCTCTCTTGAACCTTTCCCTCTCTATCCATCTCCGCGTGCATATATACCCTTCTCCCCGGAGCTCCGCCGCCCCCGCAAGCTCCCTATATCCCATCCGCAAGCTCGGAACGGCGGCGGTAGGCTATACAGCGCGCTCTTGGTAGGCGCGCACATACAGATCGATCCGACTCTCTCTCCCTCTCGCTTCTCTCTCTCTCTCTCTCTCACTCTGCAGTGTATACACCTAGCAGCAGAGCTACTGCACCTGCATGCGAGCCGGCCGAGAGTCTTCCTCTTTAACGCCAATCATCGGCGCGGTTCCCCCTTCGTTCTTCCCTCCTCTGGACCGCTCCCCGAGGCCTATATTATTTTCGACAAGTGCGTATATAGCTCTCTCCGCGACGGTAGTCACGTGTGCAGGGGGGACACGCGCCGGCAAGACGCGCAGCACGTCGATTAATACGCTATATACAGTCGAGAGAGAGAGCGAGGAGAGCTGATGCAGAGCCGGCGATTGACACACACGCTTCTCTAGGCTCTCTCGATTGTAAAAGAGGCGCTCGATGCTGACCGACAAATTTCTTTTATAAATAGCGAATTGCACAATCGAGCGCCGGCGTATCGGGCTTCGCTCCGTTTCTCGCTCTCTCTCTCTCAGCTCGCGAGATGTCAATAAAGGGCCCCCGAGAGAGCCGCCGGAAACGCTTAGGCAGAAAATTGGAGTTGGTTGTAACCGGTATATAAGCGCGAGCTGCCGCGTTTCATAACGTCGCGTATATACGCGAGTGGCTGTAGTGGGAGTCAGATCGGCCTGCACGCATACGTGCAAGGCTCCCTGGTAATTCGCCATGCGCTCGCCGGAAATCATTGCGCTCTCTCTGGCTTGTGGCGCGATCGTGTGTGTATATGCGCGGATTTTTGCAAATCACGGTGGGACGGGTGACGCACCTGTCACGGGCCGGTTGTCGATTGTTTTTTTTTTTTTTGAGGGGTTTTGGATAAGAGACGATCGCGAGGTTAGTTACCGATGGGTTCGGGGTTCTGTGGTTGAGACGTGATTTGCTTGGTTGAGTTGGTGTAAGATGGTTATTTATTCGTTTGGAAAATATTATCGTCGGAAAGTAGAATTGCAAAGAATTATCAAGCTCAATTTATGAAGGTTATGATCACAACACTCAACTTATCTTTCCCTCACCCAAACGAATCACCAACATCAATTTCATCCATCAACCCCAAAAAAATCCCAATAACCCTCGAAACCCTCCCTGAAAACAGATCAAGGCACCGCGTCTAAATAATGCCTAACCATCGTCTAATAATAGCCATAAACAAACAAGCCACTTGAAAACAAAAGATTGCGTTACCACCGCCGTGCAGCCTAATTATTCCCCCCCATGCATTCTTTCCTCTGCGTCAAACGCGCGCTCAGCAACAAAAAAAAAAAAGTGCGCAGTCCGTTTCTCTCCGCGCGCGGTCGTTGCTGCCTTTCATCATCCATCATCCTGTTAGAAAAAAAAAGCCTTCGCCTCGAATCGCCTATAGATAAATAACGTTATATAATGTTTACTGCTCGCTGTATATACGCGCTCCGCTTTCTTTCCTCTCTAATTATGTATTTCCAGCTCTCCGGACTTCTTTTCTACGTTATCGTGAGATACGCGCTTGCTATCGGCTGCGCCTAAGCTCGAGGAAATATCGAAAAAGCCTGATAAACGGCTGCAGTTTTATCTGACTCTTACGCGATCTGTTTGTAGATTCGAAATAGCTAGCACTCGGGTCTGTATAACGACGGGATCGTGAAAGTTTCGCGGAGTAGGGGGGAGCTTGTTGCTCGGAATTATGACAAGGGTATTCGCACGCCCGTAATGTATTTCAATAACGCGGCGGTAAATCAGCGGCTTCCAGATTTTATTACCCGGCCTTCGCTCTCGGTCATCCTCGAGAAGAAAAAAAAGTGAGAACGCTCCCTAGGAATGTCATTGCTCCAGTTTTGCAAACGGCTTATTGAATTAGCCTGCCGCGACGGCCTCTTAAAAGATGGATTTAATTGATCCCGAGAAGGTGGGAAAAAGTCGGTTTTGCAGCAGGTGACACGCTGAGAGCATTGACATTGTCGGCTTTGACTCGCGTGATTCTCCGTCCGTCCTGCGCGCAGCCGACGTTTATCAATTACTTTCCACACTGTGTTTAGCCGACTCTCTCTTGTCCCCGGTTATTCGTGGCGAAATCTTCCAATTACCGGTTAATGACTAAACTTGCAAAGCTCGCTTCTTTTGTCACGGCGAAAGTCTAATAAAGCTTAATTAATCGCCGGCCCTTAACAGCGTTAAAATACTAGCAGAGAGCGAAAAGCTTGCCTCGCTCGATGAATCCGAGCGCCCCGGCTTCTTCTCTCAACGATTGACAAAGTCAATAAACGCCGCGTGTCTCGAATCGTGGTATTCCATTAGACGGAAACGTCGATACACTCTCAATTAAAAGGCCGAAAGGGAGAATAAAAATCCGGGCGTTAATTTAACGGGGAGAAACTCGGCCTCGTATGAGTGTTAGTAGTAGCACCCCATATAAATACGTAGAATATGGTTCTATATCTCGCCTCGGCGACGATCTATAGGCTAGTATCGAGAGGAGAAAGAGAGGGACTTTACGGGGAAGCTAATCGATAGCCGTCGCGTCTCTATAGTCTCGATCTTGCGTCTGGCATAGGAAATGAAAACGTTCTCCTCAGGGTGATGTCCTTTCCGTGTATACATCGATTAGCCTCCTCTTAAGGGCTTGCTTTCACGAAAGCAAGCGAACTCTTATGAAATGAGGGGCCAGGTATGCGTATGAATAATGCATAGAGTAGAGCGATATGATATAGAAGACGCAGCGTTGAATTTGACGAAAAATATTGACAATAAGCGCCGGCGACAAAGGAGAACGAGCCGCGGTGCCACACACACACGGATGTAATACGCGCGCACCTGCGCTCTGGTGTATGCACACAGGCCAGCCGCCGCGCTTATGTAATAGCTGCAACAGCGCTTCGAACTCGAGCGTTGCCGGAGCTCCGAACTGCGACGGTGAAAATATAACTTTTTCTTTTTTTTTTTCGTGGTGAATATTTTTTGAGACGGAAATTTCGTTTGGTTGGGTGGGTGTTTTTTTGTTTTTTTGGATGATTGTTAATAATGGGTGGTGGGTTTGGTTTTGTATTTGTAGAGTGGAGGTGTTGCGGATTTTATGAAATTTTTTTTTATTAGTAATTAAAGTGCAAATGGAGTTTAGGAATTAGTTGTGATTGAAGGTTGCTGTGTGCGCTGGGGATTGAATGAAGGAAATAGAGTTTTTTTGATTTAACGTTAAAGTTATTTATTTATTGCATGATGTTACATTTTTCAAAGAAACATCAAATGGATATTGCTTTTTTAATAACTAATATTGGATGGCAATGAAAATGTTTTTATTTATCTAGAGATAGGATTAATTTAGCAAATACTGAAATGAAAGTTAATAAATTTGCAAAAAAAATTGTGTAACATACATGACATTATAACTATTAACAAGTAACCGTTAATCAAATCACATACCTTGTAACAAATTAAAATGTTACTCAATCAATTTGCAAAAATAATAAAAATCATCTGAACCTCACAAATCAGCCCATTACTTAACAAACGACTAAATTAGACCGCTAACAAACCATTTTTTCCGCGCGATAAAACCTAGCTGAAATCATTTGCCAGCATCTGTAATATTTCTCTTCGCGCGAATATCGCCAGCTCAGAAGCAGGAAAACGATTCAATCTCCTCGAATCTAGAGCAGCGCGAGTTTTGTATATACCTCCACTTTTTTAACAACATTGTGCTTATTGCACGTGTTTGCAGATCGTAGACCTTACGGATTCGCAGGCTTACGCAATGGAGAAACGCCGAGAGAGTTAGCTAAAGCTGAGTTGATCGATGTGTGCGGGAATGACCGTATGCGTAGAAGGATTGGAGTAGGAGGAAAAAATTACTGTTGGAGTTTGGATTTTTGCATAGTTTTAGTTGATTTACGTGGAGCGATGTTTTATTGGTAATTACGTTGGTGATAAACAAAATAGTTTGACACTTTTAACGGCTCGTTAAAAATGATTAATAAATCAAAAAATTGTCACATTTGCTTTCAATGGTAAACGAACTAAAAATAAATTTTCAAAATTGTTTTAACAAGAAAGAAATGGGTGGATTTTTGAAAAGAGAACTTTTTTAATAAAATCGTTACGAAATTACACGCTTTTCCTAATAACACAAATTTAGCACACACGAAACCAATTTGAGCCCAAATTATGTAATTTTTCACTTCAGCCCCAATATCCCCGCAAAACCCCCTCTAACCCACACAAACCCACAATCCATGACTTTTCCCAATAAATATCCCACCACCCACCTCCTAAACCAAACATCAAAAACAACCAACCACGAAAAAAACACAATCACCACCGATAACAAACATCCGATTACATAAACCCAGTCAAGTGTTTTTGAATTTCCTCCTTATCAAACCGTCGCCTTCGCGTTCTTAAAAAAAAAAAAAGCTCAACAATCGCGCGTGTGCAACCTTTTTGACACTAAGCTAAAATCGCATATCGCCAATTCACCCACACACGTAACAGCGCGCGCGCGCGCGCCGGCAAAGAGATATATACGCCTGGTGAATGCGTGCGCGTAAAGCAGCGGAGGAGTTATGAATAGCTCACGTGAACGACCACGAGGTCGGTCACATGCGGCCGATGCCAAACTTCTCTCGTGGTTCACGCACAGCGTCACGGGACTTGCTCGCTTGGGAAGAGTGGATATGTAAGAATGAAAGGTATATAGGATGACGAGCCGTGGGCGTTTGGATTTTGCACGCTTTTTTAGATAGAGGATATGGACATGTTGCGTAACGCCGGCGCGATGCTCTAATCGATTCGCGGATACGCGCGTTGAAAAGTTTTGTCATGATTGTGTCGTCGTGCGATGGGTATAATGAAACGTCTTGCAATTCCGTGCAAGCAAGCGAGATTCTTCAACGCACGCGTGTGTATCCCAGAACTCGCGTTTTTTCTTCGTTAGTTTTATAATTATCGCCCGTTGTAAAAAACGCGAAGAGTGTAGACGTTCCGGGTTAGCCGAACGTCTCTTATTTGACTTGGCACGTAACAGCCTTTTTTTTCTCTCACTTACATCTTCCAGCGCGCATATCAACATCTCCAAAAAAAGCCGGCTACAAAACATTCGATGAAGATCCAATCGGCCACAAAAATTTGATTAATGAGCCGCGCGCGCGCGCGCAGACTTGCATACACGCAGTTACGTAAGCCGCGTTTCTAAGGACAAGTAAACACTCTGTTTGGCGAGCATAGAGCGCAACGTTCTTCTGCCGTGCGTGCGCCAGCGATTTACGACTCGCGCTATCTATCTTAGATTATGACACTTTAACCTCGCGCTTTCCCGAGCGCTCTGGAATAATGCTAGAATATATCCAGCGCTCGATCGCGCGGACTCATTTTCGCAGCTGGAATAATTATAGAAACTCTCGGCCGGCGGCTTTCACTCGGACACTCGTTAACCAGTTAATGAACCTGCCCGCTTTTTCTACATATATCCAGACGTTGATTTTTCATCGTAGAGATCTCACGCGTCGTTGGTAAATTGATGGTTTTCTATAATAATTGCGAGTGAGGCTAATGATCCTGACGTGTCATTTTACAAGCTCCCCGCAATTTTTTTCATCCTCGAGACTTTCAGCATCTCGGCGGTTTTATAGTGCCGCGAAGTAGGCTGATAGGCGTGTCGAAGGAAGTCACGTCGGATATTAATTTTTCAATGAAAGCCTGCTCATTACGATCGCGAGCCAAGCGATTGTTAATGACACAAGCGGATCGCGTGTCGTGAATACCCTTAGGGGCTATCCGATATATATGCGGGATGCGTTGGGGGAACAGATAAGGGATAGCTGCGCGCTCCAAATATTTTCTCATGTGTGGCATTGCTCGATCGTTCGAACGAACGATCTACCTTAATCTGGGATGGTAGAGTCTCGTCTTTCGCAGAGGTGGATTGTGTGTGTTGGATGGATAGAGTTGATAATTACTGGATATAGGCATTAATTAAAGTAGTTTGAGAGGGGAAAGGAAAACTTTTCGAATAGTTTTTTTTCTGCGAGAAGTGCTGAATTGCGTTTTGCGATTGAATGAGAGTCGAGACTTTATTCACTTTTCGAATTTTTTTGACGGGGTTTCGTAAGGTTTTGAAAAAATGTGAATATGATGATAAGCAGAATTGAATATTTTTTATCGAGGAAACCAATGATTCTTTGCTGCAATTAATCTCGAATGTGACTTTCTAGTAAAAGACGTGATTAATAATTCTGATAATCGCAAGCTTTCATTATAACCCGACTAGGACTCTAACTACTTTGGCCTAAATGCGCAAAATTATTTCATCCCTATAACTAGACCCTAGCTAGCTACGCTCAACAACGAAATCAATAATTATCCACCCAACAATCAATACCTATACAACCTATATTTTCCATCCTAACCAACAATACCCACATTCCCACTCTATCCATAAAACCTCTAACCCAAATCTCACCCATCGATCTCTCCTCCACGCACCAGCTGCAAACCAGTGCTAATTCAATCCATCCCAAGCAAAGACTACTCGCAACGGAAACCCCTCGTTAGCAGAACGCGTCGACGCGTTTTCCGAAACGTCGCCTCTAATCCTCTCCCTGCAGCAAGCCTCCTCCGGTGCGTTTCGAGTTTTACGATCAATCAGAGCTTCTCGTCAACCAGCTATCGCGGACTATAAGCTCTCAGAAGGGTATATGAACCGCGTGCGAGCCGAATGTTTTCAACAATGTGCCTAGCCCGTTCTATAATCGTCCTACGTTCCAAATGACCGCGCGCTCGTCTCTCTCTGCGTTTAGCCTCAAAGATGATGCCTATAAAGACTACTCTTCATTTCGTCACCGCGCCTGTGCGTGTGTGCCACGCGTGCAACCAGACACTGGCCGCCTACTGTGCTCTCAGCCCTTTCTCAACGCGCAGGCACCTTTTTGTCGAGGAGACGGCTCTGTTTCGCCGGATTCCTGGCTATTCTGGCCCTACTGATGATCGCGGGATCCCGGGAATTCATTAAGGGACGGCCAGAGACAATGAGAGAGTTTATTTAAGCTGGGTTAGCCTGTCGGTTGGGATTTTAGAGTTGGTGAATTGTATTATTATGAGCGGGGAGTGAGTTTTGGGGAAACGCTGCTGTGTCGTATTAGATTGAGTTGAGTGACATGTCTTTTATGGCACTTTAGTGTGTATGAAAATAGAAGTTTGATTTCACTACTTTTGATATTGCAGAAGGGTAAAAATAAATGCAGAAAATTTTAAACTAAAATATGCACAATGATACCGTAAAGTGTCTAGAAGTTTCTTATCTGTAACATCATTTCAAACAAAGTCGAGAGTTTTTGTTACGTCTCGTTCAAAGTTCAATTCTTTTCGGCCTCGATATCTGCTTCTTGAGGAGCTTACGATAATATATTATACTAATCGCAATTTTTTCGGCGGCTGCACTTTGCGCAGATAAGTTTTTTTCACGTCGAGATCGCAAAAAACTAGTTATTGCGTCATCCGAAAGTGAAAGCTTTCCGATGAACGTATATATTGTAAATAGTGTATGTCTATGTATATTCCTATGTTAGCACAGAGAAAAATACACAGAGAAAATGTTTTTTTGAAAAATTACTGAAATTCTAGTAAAATTTTTTTAAAAGTTTCAGATTTTTCTTTATTTTTAGAGTCCGTTACCTCTTTCTAAAATAGAATAACCATTTTTTCGTATATCAATGCGTAAAGAGAAATAGGTATATAAAAGCGATCCGAAATAAAACTTCCTTGACACATGATTTTATCAATGGTTAAACAGTATTGCACAATTGCATCGCTGATTCTTCTATAGTTAACTTATTATTGTTCGTTCGCGAGAGCTCGTGTAGCTGTTTGCATAACATAATGAGTGCAGCGATAAATTGCAAAAGTATCGATAAAAATCGGTAAATAAGATTATACAGCTGACTGATAGGGTGAGAGGACGTTATTGACTTTTATTGCAAAGTTTTATCAATATAAAATGTTGTTAAAGTGTTTGTTATTTTCTACGTATGCTTTTGTATAATTATTAGTTTCCTTGATATGCTAGTAAAAAATCCTTATAAATTTGTAATGTGAATTTTACTTTTCATTCATGATGCAATTAAATCGTTTTTCTGCACGTTTTGCTCGTAGTAAACTAATTATTACAAATTCATTTAATTCTATACAATTAATCTAAAAACAATAAATAAAATACAATCTAACGTATCTAAAGCAAAACTCAATAGTCGAACGCCAACATTCTATTAAGCCATGAAACTCAGCAAACAAAAAAATTCCAACGTAACAACACTCCAATCAGCCATTACCCCATCGCTAAAACAACCATCCGCCGACCTTCAAGCCCCCATGTCCAACCAAAAAACCGTAATACTCGAAAAACGTTTCCCCTGTACACAGCCGAGCACTAAGAAAAAAAAAGAAGCTCGCCGAGCAACACAGCCGAGGCAATCCTACCCTCTTCTACCCCACCGACACCTACATACACCCGGCCACCCACACACAAAGCTCCCCAGCACACCGCAGCGCCGCCGCCGTGCACTTTCGTGCCCGAAGCTTTCTCTCTCTCTCGCTAAAATCGAAGCCATCTCCTCGCGCCGGGGGCTCTCCTAATGGCGTATCCCGCGAATATAACTACTTACGCAATCGTTCAATTTTTTTCTCTCCCTCGACATGCTTTAATCGTTCGTTCCACCTTCGCTCAAGGGTAGACGAGCTGGCGGCGATCCTGACGCGAGGTCAAAGACACACGATCAAGTTCGCTGTTTCACGGCTGGATATATAAATATCGGGATATCGGAGTGTTTCAGAGGAGGAGCGATTTTGAGCAGGAGAGAAGCGCGCGCCGGGCTATAGGAGCAATTAAAGCGGAGCTATGCCGGGGGGTAATTAGCCGCAGTTAGCGCGCTGGTGTTGATAGCGTCGCGAGCGCGCAAGTGCAGCGAGAGCTCACCCACCGGAGGTCCTTCACCTTTGAAAACCGAGCGAGAAGCACGCGTTCTTGCTCTGTGCAGTTGGACGAGGTACTTTTACGTTTGCTTGAGTTGGTAAGGTGGTGGTGGACGTGATTTTTTTTAGGGATTTGGTGGATGATGTTTGGGTGTATTGGAGAGGATGGTTGTTATGGGGTTAGATGGGGAAATATGTGGGTGGTCGATGGGTTGGGAGTCTAGTTTTACTGCAGTAGGCTGCGTTAAGGAAAGTCGATTCGCTGTTTCCTTATTTTTATGTAAACCTGGGTTTGCTGGGTAATTAATGATGTAACTATACCGTTGATTATTTGCGCTATTAAATTACCCGTACTTGATATAACCGTGTAAGAATAAACAGAAGAGAGTTTAAATAAATGATCTTGAATAATAATAGGATTTCTTAAGTTTCCTTTAATTAAAAGGTATACAGAAATAATAATATTTTGATAAGACAGTTTACCCGAGTAGAAATTTAATCAGTTAGGCTTGTTAAAATTTCATTGGATCTTAACTAAATCTTAGCCAGGCCCTAACCAGCTGGCACAATTATGTCTGTGGCTTCCCAAGATAACTGCACTTAAATCCATTTTTCATGTTTTCGAGAAATTGACGTTTTAATGTTTAAAGGTGCGCCCGAGATCGGAGAAAACTAGTTGAAACGAAATACTTAGCTAATTCATTGCGACATTAAATGCGAATATAATCGCGGCTACAACTTCTTGATATACACTTTGCTTTTGCTGCATAGTAGAAGAACATTTGAGCTGTACTAAAAGCTTGGGAACTTAATCAAGAGTGGATTTTTTTTTCTCCGGTTTTTATTATTCATTTGATATAAAAGATGAATAAAAGTATATTTCAAACTAAAGAAATCAACAAATAATAATTATTCATGAAACATACTCTATTTTATTCTTGTATATCAATTATAATTATTTGTAAAATATAACATTTTCCGATTTATGAAATAACTCTATAAGTCTATTTTTTGTAATTTTTTTTTGAACGTGTAGCAAATACTGGTAAAAATAAGTTAGATTTATTTAAATTACAATGGACTTATAAGAGAAGCTTGAATAGTGCGATTGTCCAAAAATAGACTTACATAAAATAGGGCTTCTCAAGCCCTCTAGAATCGGTGTAAACTAGATTTTGAAAAAAAAAGAAGGATTTACGCAGTTATCTTAGAAAGTTCCAGATATTAATAATAAGGTAACCTAGTTTGGCCATAATCAGATGCTATTTTATTTTCTATCTGGAAATAAATATAGTTTTTAATAGTGTATGAAGAATGATCTTACTCTGAGATTTTTTCAATCACTATTTTAATTCACTATTTTAATTAAATGAAATTCTGTTTAATTTAACGCAATATTCATGCGTAATCATGAAACTTGAAGTTTTCCTTCTGATTGGCGATAAAATTAATGTTAATGAAGTTATAAAGCCGCTAAAATATATGTTTTAAACACTCGAGACAGCTCGTTCGAAATCCTTTAAATCCAATAATGAGCTTTTCAATATGCGAAGTTAGAAACTGGGCTCCTATTAAAATATTAAAGGCAACATTTTCCCTGTAAATTATATAATCATTTTTTTCTCATCTTTCTCCCAGACCCACTTGAAACTTCTAAAATAGTCTTGTTATTTTTAAAAAGTTTCTTTCATCAGCAGCACTTAAACCATAACGTCTCCACAAATATAGATCAATCTACCGAACATTATTTTTTTTCGTTATTTTCGTGAATGTACGAGTAGTTTCAACTAACGAGTTATTAATTGACCGTTCCGAAAGCTACGCTTTCAGCCAGCTCCGAAATTCCCGTAGCCTATAAAATCAAAAACAACAATAGCGAAATATCTGCGCGTTGACCTGCGATGTTTATTGCGCCCCCGCTTGTCGCGCGCGCGTCTCGCTTCACTTCGTGTTTACATTATATCGATTCGAGGTCACAATTGAAGCAAACTCAGCCGGCGTCGAAGCTGGTTATTTTAAGAATTTTTGCAACACTTACGCGTACGCTTTAATTTGCAAAATCAAATTAATAGCGAGCCTAACTCGACTCACCGTATACTCATTAAATTCTATTACTCCGATCTAGAAAGACAAAACCAAGCCAATTAATACGTAATATCGGTATAAAAACAAACACTCTCGATTGCGTAATAGCGACGATCATTGACGAAAAAGCTCTATGAAAGCTCTCCGTCAAGCTAAAACGCTCTAGAAAGCGGCCTCATCAATCGAAGCCCGCGGGCATGGTGTTATCCCTTTATTTTTGGAAAATGGAGCACGTTTTACTCGACCAACTAACCAACTCCACCACAGTTCATTCAAGCTCTCTAGAGCTTGCGAATTGTCTTGTCCACTTCGTCCACTAAATTTTTGACATTTTAACGAGGGCAGAGCAGCAGCGATTGAGAATAATCGTCATATATACTTACTCTCCTCTCAAGTCTGTGCATGCAGTTTGGCGCTGCGCGCAGGAACGACCCCTTCGACTGGCGCGCGCGGCACTCGGCTCGCTCCTCCGAGATCTATTTCTGGCAGTATTCTAGTCCAAGTCGCGCGCTCCTAGTAGAAGCTTCGACGGCGACTTTCGCGCGCGCGCGCGGGCAACGCAAAAAAAAAGAGCGAGTGCCTCGCAAGCTCGGGCCCTCCTCGAGCATACTATAATCGCAGGCGCGACCTTACGTCCAGATAGATAGAGAAAGAGAGGAGAGAAAGGAGAGAGGGTAACAATTACTGGCTAGCTCGGTAAATTAAAGCATCCGACAGCGGCGGCGGGAGTAGGCTCGCCGCGCTCGGCGAATACCGCATACTGCTGGATGCGAATAGCTCTTTATCAAGTGCGCCTAGCTCCGTAATAAATTATCCTATACGCTCTCTCTCTCTCTTTCTGAGCTTTCATTCAATCTCTTTGTCTCTCCTCTCGCTGGCCGCGTAGCCCGCTTTTTCGCGAGAGAGAAAAGCTCGCCATTCAGTGCAATTAGTACGGTATTTGTATATGTAAGCAGAGAGAGAGGAGGGGAAAGCTAGAATATGCAGTGGCGTCGGCAGATCAGAGTCAGCCGCGTGATCGGATCCTCCAAGTTCGCGCTGCTCTTCGCCCGCTACCAAGACGGTTAGAGAGCCATCTTTGACTTGTCGTGTGCGTGCATGCTTTTTTGGATTCAGGAAGTATATTACGCCCGCTCGGCGCGTGTGTGGCTATTTGAGTAGCGCCTTTCTTATGTAAGGGGACTTTCGATTCTTTGACTGGGGTTGGAGTGGGGGAAGAGTGATGTAGTTTGCATGTTGAAGGTGGTTTTTTTTTTATTGTTAGTTGATACTTTGTTAAATGGATGGTATTTTCAATTAAGTTTGGAATAAATCATTGCGAGTCGAATGGAGGAATTTTAATAGGACCGATAAATTACTTTATCGCAAGTCACGATCGCAATTTAATGAGAGATTAAAGTTTTTATCGAGGGCTTCGTTAAACGGTGATTTCAGCACTAAATATTCATTAATTTGCGCAAATAACGACTTTTAAAAATACTTTTATAGAGTAGCTTTAAACGGCTACGTTAAACCCTATTTTGTAAACGACAACTTCAAAAAAACCTTCTCAAACAAAAAAAAACCCTCCACTCCACTGATTACTCGATTTCCATCAACCCAAACTCAACGCAAACTTATATCTCCCTCCGCTAAAACTTTTCAAAAACTTACCTCCACCCCGCCGTTACCTAACTTTCTTTCAGTATCGTTTCACGCCACTCTAACACCAAACAATTCTTCTTCCAGCTCCCCCCGGCGAGGAGGACGACGAGGAGGGAGTGCGCAACGGCTACACGAAATCCACGCAGGATCACTACGTTCGCTCGGAGCGCAACGGCTACGCGAACTCGAGCAACTCGAGCGCCCCCTGGCTGAAGTCGCGGCACGGCAGCGCCGGCAGCAGCGGCAGCAACGGCGGCGGCTACGGGAGCGGCGGCTCGCGCTCGAGGCGCGACGACTCGAGCCAGTCGCCGACGCAGCAGCAGAAGATCGTTTTTAACGAGGACGAGTACACGAGGATAACGACGCCGAGGCAGGACGTGCTGTTTAAGAAGGGCTATCTGTCGCAGAAGAAGCCCTGGGCGAGCACGACCAGCATGAGCGCGACGCCCTCGACCACCGAGAGCCAGTCGGCCTCGCACTCGACCGCAGGTAGAGGTATAGATGGTGCTGGATGGGTTGATGGGATGCTTTACTTGTGGGCTCAGTTTTGTGATCTTGATGTGGTTCTGGGTTGTTTCTACTGGGATAACTTGAACGAGATGACGAAATTAGAAAAATTGTGCCGAAATAGTATTTTTTGTAACAAGGGAGTGATTTGAAATCGCACGCGGATGAGAAGTTAACGCACATGTTGCGAACTAGTAGTTTTCGATACAAGTGTGAAAAAGTTGATTCTCGCACGAGGGCGTATTTACCGCCCGAGCGCAGCGAGGGTG